>JAJEJO010000159.1:356332-381019 GCA_020662805.1 Glaucomys volans | reverse complement strand
ATATATACATATATGTATATATATATATATATAAAATTTTGTTTTTCAGTGCTGGGGATTGAACCCAGGACTGAGCTATATCCCCAGCCTAATTTATATTTTTTTGTGACTTAATGAGTTTAAAAGGAAACCTGCCTATTTTTTGTGGAAGAAAGCATCTTTGGTGCTGTCATTTGCACATTGCCAGGAGTGACTTCCAACCCCCTTCCCCAGGAGAGGCCCTATGTGCTAATGAGTTGACCCTGCTCGACATTCTTTCCTGCCCCTTGTGGGCCAGAAGGGCTTCCCTCTATATATTTTACAGAGCCTGAAGGCATCCTTAGATGAAGTGGGCCTCTCTTCATGTTGCACACTCCAGTGCCCAAAGCCTGGAATGGCGAGTTTGCTGCTCTGATTCCAGGACTTCCACCAAGCCCAGGGGCCTCTGGGAAGAAACCAGAGGCTCAGTACCCTTGAACTTCAGCCCACATCTCAGAAGGAGCCTAGCAACAGTCTCTGCAGGCTCTTCCAGTTGTAAGGAGTGAGATGTGGATTGGTTGGTCCAAAGGTGGTTCCTACATGTGGAGTCAGAAGAAAGGGAGCGTGAGATCCATCATGACAGCTCATCCTTGACAACTGAGAAGAGATTGCTGCATCTCTTGTGCTTACTCTGCTCATATTCCCTGTGCAGTAAGCTCCCTGAAGTCTTCTCTTAATGAGATCTGAAAGGGACTTCTTTTTTTTTATTTTTTAAATTTACTTATTGATTCATTGAACACAAATGGAGTACAGCTATTGTTTCACTGGCTGTACACAAAGTAGAGTCACACCATCTGTGCGTTCATGCATGTACACAGGGCAATGGTGTCTGTCACACATTCTGTTATTATCTTTACCCTCCACCTGCCCCCACCCCTCCCTTCCCTCTATGCTATCTATCCTTCCTCCATTCTTGCCACCCTTCCCCCCCGCATTATGCATCATCATTCATTTATCAGAGAGACCATTCGGCTTTTGGATTTTTGGGATTGGTTGATCTCACTTAGCATAACAGTCTTGAAAGGGACTTCTATTATAACTTTATCCAACTGGAGTGTTGAAGGAAAAATACTAACACTGTGGATCCAAGATAACATTAGGCCTCTGAGATTTTCCTGTCTGCTATTATTATTTTGAAATTCAAATAAAATTCCAAATTCCATTTTCTTCTACTCAAAACTATAGACATCAAGAGAACCACTGAAGAATCTAAGGTTGTGAACATTTGAACCAAGTGTTTGCTTTTAGAACATATTGCAAAATCTAAGATTTGGTTTTACATTTTCCACTCTATGTAGTAGGTGATATTGAAGATAAGGCCCATTGAACCAGGGCAAGATAATAGCATTGGCATGATACTCACTGGAGAAACCTGGAAATCTTAGTAATTTATATACTCAGGCAAAATAAAAATAGTTTGCTACTTTAATGCATTTTGCTATGGCAGTGGTTTGGTATGCTGGGTGTTCTTATAATGAGAAATAACTATGTGTTTTAATAAAACATGATGAATTTGGTTTTCATGCCAATTAAAAAATCCTAAATAAAACAAAAGTAGAACATCTTCCTTTCCCTCATAAAACCCTAATCCTGATGCTCAAAGAATGTAAATGGTTCTCCAAAGATCTTCTTTCATCATTAGCTTGTAAGAAGTACAGATCACCCCTCACTTCCCTCCTCTATGTCCACACCTGACTCTTCACACAGCCTTATAGGGACAGATGGGTAAGATGGAAAGAGTTCCAATAGACCTGTCCTGCTACTTCGTAGTGGTGTGATTTGGGGGAATTTCCTTGTCTTCTCTGAGGCTCCATTTTGCATTAATCAACGGAGACAAATGATATCCACATCACAAGTTGTGAAGATTGAAAGAATGTGAAATTCTTCACCCTATGCCCTGCATGGGTGGATGCCATTACTTAATTTTAGGTTCTACACCTTTGCCGTCTGCCACTTACATTCTTGCTCTACTCCTTTTCCCAGAGTCCCTTCCTGTAATCTCACAATGAACCTCCATGAGGCTTCTCTTTGCTGACAGTGACCATAATTTCCCCAGAAGTGTGGGTAGAGAAATTCTCCCATTCTGAAATTCTTAAGTGGACCATCTGGATGAACTTTAACCTTCAGTGTGTTTCAGTTTCTTGTTATTCTAGATGTGAAACAGAATATAGAGGGCAAAAGAGTCCAGAAATCAATGGAGAGCTCATGAGAGCAGGCAGAAGATGATCCAGTGAATGGCAATATAAACTTTGAAACTGATGCTAGACTTTCATTCCAGCTCTGCCACGTAATATCTGTGAAGTCTTAGGCAAGTCATTTCTCCTTATGGGTTTCAATTCACTTACCTATAAAATGGAGATAGCAATATGCCCATCTCGTGAAGCTATTGTGAAGATTACGTTCACTGATGTATGTGAAGCACTTAGGAATCCCCCCTTGTCACTGCTCTCACTAATGTCATTGCTATTGTTGTCCTTTGTTGCTAAAATATCTCAGCACGTGATGTGTATTTGGCTAGACTCAGTGGATGCAGGATGAAGTGTGAGTTGGCGGTTAACTTGATTGTCTGGAATTAGGCACACATGTGAATGAATGCATAGTAAATGTTTAATAAGTACATCAGAACAAAAATAAGTATACAACAAAGAATCAAGGCAATAAAATTTTAGAAAATTTGGGGCAGGACATTCAAAAGCTTTTGCTCTGGTTTCCTTGACTTTGGTCTCTTAGCCCATGAAATTCTTCCATATGTGACTCATACATCTGTCTTCATGAGATGCTGCTCAGATTAGTTTATGCCTCCCCATATTTCCAATTGCTCTTGGTTACCCAATGAAAACACCCAAAATGGGGGGATATGGCATTCAACTTTCCTTGCCATCTGGCTCCAATTTTTCTGTGCTGCCTCACTTCTTGCAGGGCTCTCGCCAAGTAATTCTAGTTTCAGTTCTTGATGTTTTCTACCCTTGGAATTTGCCTGTACTTTTGTATCTCTAGGAGAGGCCTTGCATACATCCTTAAAGGTCAAGCTCAGTCTCGTCTACTCCATGAAGTTCTTTCTTGATTCATAATTGTCTAGGTGCTTATTGTTCCTTGTTCCATGAAGTTGGTATTCACACCATCTGGCATTATGCTATGTTTGTGCCTCTTGCCTCCCTCCTCTGAGACCTCAAGCTGCTTTCAGATGAGTTGTGAGAGATTGGATGGAAAGAGTAGGTACCAAGGAAAAGAGGAAATGACTCTCAGGAAGGAAAAGTGAAAGGGTGATAATATTTGGGAGGGGAGAAGAAAGCAAAAAGCGGCCCGGTAAGCTTATTCACATTCTTCTCTCATGTAACCCTTGCAACAGTTCACCCTAAAAGCCACGGATTCCAAATAGCCCATCAGCAGCCCCCACATGTGGGTTGGATTTCAGTGTGGAAATCTGTAAGATGTGCCACCATGGTAGAGGGTAAAAGTGGTTTAGTCCAACTGAGTGGGAGGTACTTCTGACCCTGTCCTGTGATAAGACATACCATGTAGGAGGGGTGGCTCTTAGTGGAATGTGAGAGCCCTCAGGAGAGGGAGGCAAGAGGTGCAAACATACCACCTCTTCATGGAGCATGAGAAGGGAGCCCATCCTAACAACCATCTTGCCTGGGAGAGTCTGGTATGTGCCTGTCCCAGTGTGATTATTCTCAGCATCTTACTCTGAGTGTTTGGTTTGGATAAGTTGTATGTGTACTCTAGAGTGAAGGCAGCCTTTTTCTATAATGAAGGCAGCCTGTTTCACAATGTTCTGAGGTGAGTAGGAGACTTATAGATTGAATCATATGTGTGGGGGTGAGTGCCTATTTACATCCATACCCCTATCCCCCATCTCCCAAGATTCAGTGGAGGTAAGCAGCAGTGTGGAAGGATATTAGAGTAACTGTAGCTAAGATAAATGGTGTCTAATATGGTTTGGATATGAGGTACCCCTCAAAAGTCATGTGAGACAATGTAAGAAATTTCAGAGTTGAGATAATCAGATCATGAAAGTTTAATTGGATCAGTGGATTAATCCACCAATGTGGATTAACTGGGTGGTAATTGTAGGTAGACAGGGTGAAACTGGAAGAGGTAGGTCATAGGGGGCATGTCTTTGGGGATATATTTTGTCCCTCGTGAGCCAAGCTTAGGTTCTTTCTGCTTCCTGATTGTCATATCTTTGTACCATGATGTTCTACCTCACCTTGGGCCCAGGGGTATGGAATAGGCCATTTATGGATTGAGACTTCTGAATTTGTAAGCCCAAATAAACTTTTCCTCCTCTGTATTGTTATTGTCAGGTCTTCTGGTCACAGAGACAAAGAAGTTGACTAAAACAGTATGTAGAGACCAAGAAAACCCACATATTTTCTGTGATGTGGCATAGAACATGCTCAATGTTTCATTTACATTCCATTGTATCTGCAGCCAACTAAATTTCTTGTAATTTGGGTGTGGGAGAACTTTTTCTTCATTGCAGATGCTTTCCAACTTTCTAGGAAAGAATGTTCATCATCCACAATATCCACTGAACTTATCCTTGGGTAAGACACATAAAAGTCACACCACCTGGGTGAGAATTTACACAGTATTTTACTTCCCATACATGTTATGACCTTAATTTTCAGCAACTCTGCTATAAATGTTTTGCATGTGAAAGAACAATATTCTCAGAGAGGGTTAGTGACTTGCTGGAAGGTAGGGATAGGAATGGGCCTCGGCGCCCATTCATCTGGTTCTCAACATACTGCGCTTTGGCTCTGATACTCTGAAGGGAGAAATGAGCTTCTTTGGGGACACATAACTCCTCAGGTTGGGAGTTGAGCTCCCTGATCATTGAGTCTCACTGATGTACAGATCTCTCCCTGTTCTTCCTGCCTCTACTTATTCTTTCTCAATACCTGATCCATGCCTCAGCCAGTTTTATCTGAGTATGTCCCCTCATTCCCCCTCCAAGAAAAACCAGTTTCAATAGGTTCACATTGTACTTGGTATGAAGAAAGAAAGCTTTAATGTTGCTTGCAGAGACATGATATCGTATAACACCCACTGCCAGCCTGCCCTAGGACTTCTGCCAAAGATTCCCCCTGCATGGAAAGTTCTCACCTAGTTAACATCATCAGATCTCAACCTGAACCTTCCTCTCTCAGGAACCTTCCATGAACCATTCAAAACAGTCCAGGTCTCAGTAGACCCTGTAACTTTCCTGCGTAACATTCATTACCATTGCAATTTTACTCTGATTGGCAAAATTGTTTGATATCTAACTTTTTGTTAGATTAACCTCCATGAAGACAAGGCATTATTTTATTTTTTCACCTCACTTTATCCTTAACATCTAGCTCAGTGCTGAACATGTGGTAGGTGTTCAATAAATGATTGTTGAATGAAACTTCTTTGCTACCTAATGACCATAGGTTATTTATATTAAAATTAGTTAAAGTATTAAATAAGATATTTAGTTCCTTGATCATGAGCTACATTTCATGTACTGAAAGGCCGTGTGTGAACACTCCTGCTTGGACAGTTACCATTATTGCATATTTCCCTAGTCAAATAAAGCTTTGTTGGACAGTGCCCCTCCAGATGTTTGCATCAATCATGCCTAATAGGGTCAATGATTAGATTTTTCTTAAAAAGATCTTAGAAATTGTGGTTGTCAAAATACCTGACAAGAACAACTTAGAGAAGGAAAACTATTTTGGACTCATGTTTTCAGAAGTTCAGTCCATGGTCAGCCAACTCCATAGCTCTGGGCCTGAGGTGAGGCAGAACACCATGGTGGAAGCATGTGGTGGAAGAAAGCTTAGCAGCTCATGGAAGACAAGAAACAGAGCAGACAGGGAGAGCAGAGTCATGGATAGAAGCAGATGCCCCCCCAGTGACCTAATTCCTTCGGCTACACTCCATCTGTCTACTGTTACCTATCCTAGTTCATTTAAATGATTAATTCATCAAATGAATGAATCCACTGATGAGGTTACGGCTCTCTAATCATTTCACCTCTGAATGTTCCTGCATCGCCTAACACAAAAACTTTTCTGGGGACATTAAGGGTCCAAACCACAACAGAGATGCTGTGTATTTTGGCTTGAGAACTCCTGGGGAGTATGTTCCATAAACAGAAGAAATCTGAAAATGAACCTTCTAAAAAATTTACGTGGATTTTTCACTGACTCATTTTCCTTCAACAGTTATTGAGCAACTCCTGTATACTGCTGTGGCTGTGTGTAAGCAATCAGTCTTCCTGAATTTTAAAATATTCCTTTTAGACAATATAGCTTGATGATGGAGAATACAGACTTTAAAATCAGGCAGACTTGTATTCAAATATTGTCTGTGCTGCTCACTCGTGTGTATGTGTGTGTGTGTGTGTGTGTGTGTATGTATATGTGTATGTCTGGGTAAGATACTAAAGCTCTCTGAGCTTCTATGGTATTCTATAACAAATGGAGATAAAAATAGTATTCACCTGATAGAATTGTTGTGAAGATTAAATAAGATGTTGTAAGTTACCGTCATTCATAGTAACCTTATTATGATTCTTTATTTCATTGTTGATTGAGATTGAGGTTAGCATTCTACACTTCCTTGTATCTTTAATCTCTTAAATACTGATAAATTGCATATAGTTTGCCTTTTGAAATAAATCAGGTTGCCTGGTTCCTATGTTCCCTGGTTGCCTGGTTCCTATGTTCCCTGGTTCCTATGTTCCTGGTTCCTAAATTTCAGTGGATAACATCAAGATAGACCTTCTCAAAGGTCTGAGGGTATTTGCCTCCAACTTCCTTGCCTCAAGTTTTTCTCCTGTGTAGTAAAAGCAGAGTGGTCATGAGCTTCCAGAATGGTGTAAGAGGCTTGCTTAGCTCACAGCTAGAAGTGATGAGGATCTAATTGCATCTCCACTTTAGGATGCTTAAAGAACTCAGGAAGATGAGGAAGCAGTTTTCTCATGAGGCCTCTGAGGCCTTCTGGGTAAGATGGTGAGCTGCCTTTAGCACTGCCATTCAGACTGTAGTACATTGAGATTGAATTCTCATTTAGTCTAAGCCTTTACTGAGAACCATGTGGGAGGTCCTATGCCAGGAATTGCAGACTCAGAAACGAGTGAGAAATGGGTCCTGTCTTTAAGGAGACCACAGTGTAATTAGGGAGGAAGGTGATTAGAGAATTCTTCCTGGAGGATATTCTACTAGCTCCGTCCTGGTTACAAAGGAGGAAGTAGGTAGAGAAGAGTTAGTGCAGGGATGTTCAGAGATGAAATGATATATTAGGAGAGCTGTAACCTATTCAGTTGATTGATCCATTTAATGGATTGATAATTTGAAAGGCCTGGTAACTGTAGGCAGGTGATACATAGCTGAAGGAAATAGGTCTCTGGGGTGTGTCCTTGAGGACTGTATCTTTTTTTTTTTTTTTTTTTTTTTTTTTTTTGCGGTGCTGGGGATTGAACCCAGGGCCTTGTGCTTGCGAGGACTGTATCTGATTCCCCTGGTTCCCTTCTCTCTCTCTGCCTCTGGACCACCATAAGCAGAGCAGCACTACTCCACTATACCCTTCCACCTTGATGTACCTATTCACCTTGGGCTCGGAACAATGGAGTCAGTCATCCCTGGACTGCACCTCTGAAACCATGAGTCAAAATAAACTTCTCTAAGTTGTTCTTGCCAGGTATTTTGGTCACAGCAATGTAAATCTGACTAACATAAGGAATAAGTCTGGCTCATATTCATGGAGATGAGAAAGAAAAATGGGAAAGCGAGGGTGTGGGGAGAGAGAGATTTGGAAGGTGGTAGTATGCAGATGGTGGTGGAAGTTGGGGCTACATAGTCAGGAAAGGGTGCCATTATGGAAGACTTTTTAAACCAAACAAAGAAGCCTAATTGATAGCCATGGAGAGCCACTTAAGGATTTTAGTGATGGTGACATGGTCACATAAATGTTTCAGACAAATCACTCTTATATGCATGGAATCAATTAGAATTAAACAAGAATTGAGGCAGGGAGAACTGATGGTTTCTGGAGTGATCCAGGTAAGAAGTGATATTGGTTTGAGCTAAATTACAGCAGGAAAAAGACATACAATGAAGAGATATTAACAGGCAGAATGGTAAGTTCTGTTAGACAATTGTGTAAAGTTGGTGAGGCAACCAGGAGAATTGATCATTACCTCAGATGTTTTGGCTTTGGAAGAATGTGCTGATAGACTTCCATCAGTCAGAGATTGAAAAAGAGGAAGAAAGAGGATGACTTAAGCTCTAGATTCAAGGTTGGAGGAGGGAAGAAATGAGATTTATGGAAGGTGTGCAGAAGTGTTTGAGAGGCAGCCATGTGGGGTTGTGCATTTAGCAGCTGGTCATTCATGATTTGGAGATTGGAAGAGGGAGCAAAAAGCCATTATTATTAGGTGGTAACTAAAACGATGGGAATGTTGGCATTTATTTAATAAAATGAAGTTTGAACCAACTGAATGAATAAATAAAGGAAGAAAAGAAGTCACTCAGGAACCAGAGGGAAGAGGGAATAGGACTTAGGGTGGGACTTGTTTTCTTGTATAGTAATCAAACTATAAACACCTAGTGAGGATTCCTCAGTATGGTATATCAAGGAAAGACAGGAAAACACTGTAGGAAGTTGCAGACGTTATAACATTCAGTCCTCTAAAGACTGGGAGATTTTTATAAAGGCTACGTTTTGCTATCATTACAGTTGAGTTGGAGCATATTATGGTTTAGATGTTAGGTGTCTCTCAAAGCTTATATGTGAGACAATGCAAGAAAACTTAAAGATGAAATGATTAGGTTATGAGAGCCTTAACCTAATGAGTGTGCTAATCCACTGATAGGGATTAACTGGGTGGTCACTGTGGTAGGTGGGGGTGTGGCTGGAGGGTCACTGGGGGCATAACTTTGGGGTATGCATTTTGTCCTTGGTGAGAGCTGCTTTCTCTCTGCTTCCTAGTGGCCATATTCTAGCTGCTTTCCTCCGCCACACCCTTCTGCTATGATGTTTTGCCTCATCTTGAGCCCTAATCAATGGAGTTGGCTACCTATGGACTAAGACCTCTGAAACTGGGAGCCCCAAGATAAACTTTTCCTCCTCTAAAATTGTTCTAGTCAGGTCTTTTGGTCACAACAGTGGCAAAGCTGAGTAACAGAGAGCATTCTGATTCTCAGTGATGACATAATCTGATGGTCAAACAATCAAAGCTGGTAAAATGGAACAAATCAGAATAGACAGTTTGAGTCTTGGTGATAACCTGGATGTGAACACACCCACAGAATGTGAAGGCCACATTCTCAGAAGTACTCACCTGCTCCACAGAGGAGCCCATTCTTCTCAAATTTGAAAATCCAGATCTTAATACATGTGTAGTCTTTTGACTAGCTCTTGGCAAGGTGTTTAGAAAACAGTACAAAATTTCCCTGTAAAATGTGATCAATTTACCAGTTTATATTTGAGAAGGAAGACTTCTGCATATACTACTAAATATCTCACCTCAACCTATACACTCTTAATTTCTATCCTCCTTTCAATTCCCAAATGCCAGGTTGGTGTCAGAAAGGGTAGAGGATTAGCAGGAAAATTCTCTCACCAGTCCTTTTCTGACACCACCACAGAGCCTATTGCATATTCTTCCTTTGCTGCAGGCTGAGTCACTCTTTGCATGAATAGGACTTAAGTGCATGCCAGGAGTCTAAAGTATGCAATGGAGACCATCATTGTGTCTCAGAGAGGAGAATTCGGTCTTAAATGATGGGGCCAGAAGTCACACTTGGAGTTTCCAATTGTTCTGTCTTTCACTCCTGAAAAAGCTTGCTGCTTTTGTAAAGAGCTATCTCCAAAAGCAAACTGTACTAGAATTTTTTTTAACTTAACAAGAATGCTCTTTGGTAACTCTAAAGAACATGAAAAATAAGAGGGGAACAAAAGTAAAGGGCTTTCAGTGGTTTTCCATGCTTGTTTTCTGACACCATGAAGTTAATGCATGTCCAGGTGTGCGCACACATCAGAGTGGCTAGTCTGAACCGATGTCTAGTTTCTGCAACTTTAAGGAACTCAGAGAAAAGAATGAGGCTCTGTATCTCTTACAAATTTAGGCACTCCTGGGAAGGGGCTTAGGGTTTTATTCCTATGAGGGTCTGAGGATCCTCTTTGCAGGAATAAGTAACTCACTAAACCTTTTGACAGCTGGTTCCCAGACTGTGTTTCATCTTGTCCAAGTCATGGAGAATATTAATCACATCTTGCAAGAAATGAGAAAGGAACTGTTGTTAAAAGAAGGAAGCCAAGCTTCACACTTTGGTCCAGAAGTAGCAAATTATTGAGTGTGTTTTTATATGATAGACCTGTGTTGGTGCTTTATAACCTATGATGTAGTTGTTATCATTCTCCCCATTTTATACATTAGGAAGATGAGGTACAGGGAAATTATATCTTTTGTTCAAGTTCACACATCTAGTCAGTGGAAAAGAAGGGGGTTGAACCCAGATCCATCTGACTCCAAGCCTGTGCTTCTACCTTCTATGGTATACTAGAAAAGAGAAGAGAAGGGTGATGTGGAATAGAGCTGCTTAGGTGGTCTGGACTCCAGAACTGAGCAGGCTTGAGGGGGCCACTCCTAGGGGATCTGAATGAACTGAAAACATCACCAGAAATAATCTGCTCAGTGAGGGCTGGCAAGTGGTTGACAGCCAGGGTGCTTTGTAGGCTGACTTGAGTGCAACACATATGGGGGAATATTATGCTCCTCAAATATGCATCCCTATCCTTGTTTGAGTGTGGTGATTATGGAGAATGGGGTGGAGACCAGAACTGGGCCAACACTGGTGATACTGTGTGGTACAGCGGGAGCCGGAAGAACAGCAAGGCTGGGCCCTGCATTCAGTGTGACTCTGGAGAGAGTCACCACAAAGGCCAAGAATTGAGTCAGTTCAGGAATTCCAAAATAGGAGCTAAAGGTTTCAGTGGGCTGGACACCAGGAATTTTGTTGAAGGAGACTTTTCCCCTTGCTTGGTGAGCAAGGATTGGCTTTGGTGTTCCTCTAACATACCGCCCTGTTCCTGCTTCCTATCCTTGTTTCAACTCTACCCAGAATCTTGCCAGCAGAGATCCTCTGGTTTCCAGGTCTTGGCTTCAGTGTCATCTCTTCAGCGAGGCAAGTCTAATCAAATTAACAGCCTTTCTCCACGTGCACGCTCTCACTGCTCCCTGCTACATGACTCTGCTTGGTGTGCTCATAGTGCTTTGCTTATCTTGTTCCATTTATTTGCCACATTTGTTTAGTATCTCTCTTCTTCCATTGGAATGTAGGATTCCCTGTTTCACAGACCCCATTTGTTTTGGTCAGGACTGTACCCCAGTGCTCAGAACAGTACCTCCTTTAGTAAATGCTCTGTAAATCCTTCTTAAATGAGTGAATGGATGGATGAATCCATGAGTAGACTCTGGCTGGTTGCTATTGTCATTATGGCCTTGTTGTGCTAACTTGTCCTCAATAGGTGGAAGAAATATGTGTTCCTAGTAGTCTGAGTTTCAGATAACCTATTCAGAAATGGATTGAAAGGAAAAAATAATCATCAAAGAGAGCACCTTCCATGGGCCATGGTCATCACACCTGATAAATCATGTAACTGCTGCAGATACAGAAATGTAGGCATAGGCTACATAGCTGGTCAGGGCAGGGAGAAGAGGTGTGCCCTTGGGCTCTTATTCTTATGATTATCAGTACCAAAGGAAGGCGAGGGATGGAGGCCAAGCACAGTTCCAAGTATCTCATTATTGTTCCTATTTTGCAAACTTGTCATCGAAAAGTTTGATAACATGCACAAAGTAAATTCACTAAAAAAGTAACAGGCTAGCTCCAAAATTCTGTGCTCCCAATCACTGGAATATAAAGTTATTTTCCAGAGAAGGTGACATAGAAGGTCTCAGAGGAGGCATCAATGGACCTGCAACTATCAGGATGTGTGGAGATGGGAAAAGGACCTTGTCGGTTGAGAGAATCTGCCTGAGCTCATGTCCGTCTCTTCCCATCTCCTGGCATTCTTTTTGATCTTCCTGAAATTCACACATTCCTGGAAATGTTGCTGCTTCTGATTTCTGGGTAAATGGCACAGCCGAGACTGGAATAAACAGGATTCACCGCAGGTCATTGCTTCTTTTGTTGAGCCATTCTACCTCTGCTGTTTCTGAGATAGATTCATAGGATTTTAAGTTTTTTTTGTTTGAAAAGTATGTGGTCAAGTGGTTCAGCTTGGAGTTTCTCTCCAGTGAAGGTTGGAGATAGTGACCACTGAACAGGTACTGGTTATACACAACTATTTGCATTTTGTCTGTAACAATTAAATAGCCTTTCAGAAGCCTCTGGGTGCTGATGGGCTCACACCCCCAATGCCATGTAATCACATCTAATCCCATTGAGCTCTGCTCAAAATAGCCATAATTGGTGGTTTTATCCAAATCAATAAAGACAGCTTCTACATATTGATTATCATCCAGGGTATAAAATCATCATCAGTTACCTGGAAAAGAGAGAAGCAGCCTGCCAAGGGAAAAGGTCAGATATTCCATCTAAACAGGGGAGGGAAGGGGGAGGCGGAACCAGTGAGTTTTAAGGTAATAGTATCAAATTACCTGAAAATGCACACAGTATATTCTTGTAATTTGCAACAACAGAGAGCTCAGAAATAGGTCAATCATTTAAGTGAGTCTTCAAGTCTTTTCTCTGTGATGTACTGAGCTAGCTTGCATTAGTAGTCTTAAAGGGACTGGAGCAACCAAGACATAGGGCCACAAGGCCCCTTCCTTCTGCATTCTACAACCCAGCTATGATATGATTTCAGTACAAGGGATGGCTCAAGCTCATTTATTTCAGCTGATTAATGATGAACAGAGATTCTCCATCACTGTCATGAGTGATTATGGGAAAATACACAAGGAGGAGGTGAATATAAGATCATTCAATACCATAAGTTGAAAGCACAATAAAAGGAAGACAATCTGTGTTAAGGTTCAGGTATTAGGTGTCCCCTAAAAGTTCACATGTGAGACAATACTAGAGCATTCAGAGGCGAAATGATTGCATTAATCTGAGGACAGGGTTAACTGAGTATTAACTATAGGCAGGTAGGACATGACTGGAGGAGGTGGGTCATTGGAGTGTGCCTTTGGGGTTTATTTTTTGTCTCTAGTGAGCAATGCATTCTGCTTCCTGATTGTCATGTCCTCAGCTGCTTTCCTCCTCCATACCTTTCTGCCATGATGTTTTGCTTCACCTCAGGTCCAAAGCAATAGAGTTGAACATATGTGGACTGAGACCTCTAAAACTGTGACCTCGAAATAAGCTTTTCCTCCTGTAAAATTGTTTTTGTCAGATCTTTTGGTCACAGTGATAAAAAATGCTCAGTAAAACAATCCACTCACAATATTGTTACTCCAACATGTTAAGACTTGGTCTTAGACCATTTCTGAGCTCAGTCTCCTCTTCTGTTAAAATGAGATGGCAGCAGTGGCAATCTATATTATTTAGGGATTTCTTATGAAGAATATATATACATACATATTATATATAATAGAAACTAAAAAGACAGAATTTGATTTTTGGAAATGTATTTATGAGAGTTTTCTTAAAGTTGTTGTCCATATGATACAGCATTTTTACATAGCTATGATTATTACAGAAATATAATTGGGTATCACCTGTATCTTTTTCCATCCTAGTTCTTTATTCATAAACATGCCATTTTCAGAACTGCATGAAATTCTGGTGAATGCATATTTACTTTGTTTATCTCCTATTGTGAAATCTTATCTTTCTATGTTAGATAATGTTCAAATGCATGTTTCTGGCACATAAATTATTCTTGATTTTGGATTATTTCCTCAACATCATGTGGGAAAGTGGGGTTTTAGGTTAGAGTTTTTGTGACTATGCTGTTGGTGGAACTAGAAAGCCTTAACCTGGCAGGAAAATCATATTAATGATTTTCCTATAGCGGTAACTATCCAAGCTGCAAGAACATTAGATGGAAAAATCAGTTTCCATTTTATGGATGAAAAAACTGAGAACATAGAGAGGATATTTAACAATAACAATTTAAAAAGCCAAGGAGGGGCTGGGAATATAGCTCAGTTGGTAGAGTGCTTGCCTCACAAGCACCAGGCCCTGGGTTCAATCCCCAGCACCGCAAACAAACAAACAAAAACAGTCAAGGAACAGACTAACAGCCTCCACCTATCATAGTGTGCATCGAGGCACAGTAGACTTGCCATCTCTATTCTCCGTGTGTTCTGGTCTAGACAGCTGCTCTGTGACAGGAAGAGGGACCAAGATGCTGAAGGGAGGGAGGAGGATTGTATGGCTTGATGGAATGGAATCTGTAAATGATTGGCACTTAATAAGATCCACTGTGACACACTCATTCATGATCCTCAGGTTTTCATCTCTGAAATTAGAAAATTCTAGTGCCCTCATCCTAAGTGATGTTTGTGGAGGATTCTTCCTAAGCAAAGATTTTTACTTCTATGTTTTCTTCCATGAATGTGGGAAGAGGGGGGTAAATTTGATTTAATTTTTATAATTATAATTTTGAATGTGTTCCTGGGGAAATTAGGTTTATGAATTATGACTGTATTTTTTTAGTCCATTGGTATGGCAGATAATAAAATAATAAAATCAGCAGAATAAAAGAACAGAATAAAATGGGAGAACAAAAAACTATTTTTTTCTTTTTCTTGCTACTTTTTGCTGTATTGTTCTTCAAAGTCATGGGTTTGATTGCATTTGTTTTCATAAACTTAAGTGTTCCTCAATGTTAGTATTCAGTATGAGCCTGAAAAATTATAGTATTCCAAATATATGCTTACCAAGAAGTAGAACAGAACTGAAGCTGCTGGATTGCTATTACTGGGCCCCAGAGTTTCATCCTTAGTCCCCACCTTTTCTTACTCTATACACTTTCTCTGGGTTATAGATCTATTCCCGTGATTTCAGTTTTACTCTGTATAGATGATTCTAGTACCAATATCTCCAGCCAAAACCTCTCTCAAATTCCAGAGTGGGAGAGTTGGCATCTACCTGCCAAGTTCAAGTAGATATCCCTTGAGCACTTCTAATTCAACTCAACTTTTGTCCTTCTCCATATGTTATACCCTCCTCCATCCTATCCCTAAATGTAGTACAACTTATTTCTCTTCTGTCTCTGAAGTTTCTATGAAGGATTCTATCATCCAACCAGTCACCCAACCAGACATGAGATTTGTCTTCTCTCTTTCATTCTTCTTACATCTGTTGCTCAATCAGTTATCAAAGTTATCCACTTTTACCTCCTAAGTATTGCTGTGATTCCACCCCCTCCTCTCATTTTCATAACATCTTTTCTGTCGTTCTTATCATTCCTGACCTGGGCTGGGACAACAGTTTCTTCAGTCACCTCCCTGTTTCCTGTCTTGACTCTTCTCAATCTATCTTTACTTTGCTTCCAACATTAATATTATAATACACAAATATAATCATCTTGTTTCCTTTCTTAAAACTTTCCAATGATTTAACACATGCTAAGAAGTCAGTAAATATGTGTGCGTTTGTGTCAAATGAATTAATAAATAAAAGATGCTGATGAAACTCTTTAACTCACAAGTTCTTTCATGATCTGCCCCTTCCTACATTTTTAGCCATACTTCTTATAATTTACAACTCTCTACTTTATATACTAATAGTTCCACAAATACTTCATAGTGCTTCATTTGTCTGGAAAGCATTCCTTATTACCTTCATTTGGATAACTTTTAAACTTCACTGGGGAATTCGGCTTAGGTGTCATTTCCTCTTGCTCATTATTTCTAATTTATTTTTTCTGAAACATTTAATTATCTACTATATGTCAGGAACTGTGGAAGGCACTGGGAACACAATGGCAAATTAGACCATCTCTGCCCTGAAGTATAGATGGGGAAACAGACATGGAAACAAATGGATATCATTCACTAAAAGAAAGGTTGTAATAGAAGAGAAATGCAAGAAAATGGTGGATAGGAAAAAGAAAAAAATAGAAGGTTTAATTGAAACAACTTTACCTGTGGAGATTGGATTTAGGGAAACAGAATTCCAAACAAATGGACCAATGTCTATAAAACATGGAACTATGAAAGAGACTGGAAGGATGCTGCTATGGGTTGAGTTTTGTCCCTCAAAATTTCATATATTGAGCGCCTAATCCCTAGTACCTCAGAATGTAGCTTTATTTGGAGACATGGTCTTAATGGGTATAATCAAGGAAAGATGAAATCATCCAATGTGACTGATCCTTCCCAGATCAGTTCTTTGTGTTGAAGATGAAAAGGAGACCAGTAAAAACAATTAGGCAATTTAGAAGTGAATATTAGGAAGCTCATTTTAATGGCTGCATACTCTGGACCAGAGGTGGAGAAGCATGGAAAATGGTGGGTCACCAAGGGGTTATGGTAATCATTCAGGTAGGGGAGGCTGAGTTTGGTTCAATGCAATGGCAGGAAAGTTAGGATGAAACAGATATGAAAATATTTGTGAAGGAAAATTGGCAGCACTAATGAGTCAGCTGGATATGCAAGTGAATGTCACTGCCAAATTGCTTTAATTGCATTTAACCTGAACCTGTGCCTGAAAGTGTAAAGAGAGACAAACCAAAGAATAAGCTGAAAGAGATAATGACACGGTTTCCTTCCAAAGTGTCCAAGCCTTGATTCAGACTTTGGGGCACAATCCAGACAATTATGTCATAATCCTAATTCTTCAGTATAAGGAATGATAGAACTTAATAAGATTAATCATGTATAAATCCAAAAACAAATGAAATAAAACTGTCCAAAGACATCTCCAAGAGAATAGTAAGTGAAACAAACAAAACATGACTGTATTCATCCTTCTGCAGATAGAATGCTATGATGGTTGATGTTGTGTGTC
Source organism: Glaucomys volans (assembly GCA_020662805.1). NCBI lineage: Eukaryota > Metazoa > Chordata > Mammalia > Rodentia > Sciuridae > Glaucomys > Glaucomys volans. Next base: position 364,049 of record JAJEJO010000159.1, on the reverse strand, counting down.
AGTTTGACTGGATCATAGTATGCCCAGGTGTCTGGTTATTTCTGGGTGTGTCTGTGAGGGTATTTCCAGCAGACAGCAGTATCTGAATCAGTGGACTGAGTGAAGTGGATGCCCTCTCCAAGGTGGGTGGGCATTACCCAATTTGTTGAGGGTCCAAAGAGAACAAAAAGGTGGATAAAAAGGGGGAATTCATCTTCTCTACCTGTACACTTGGGCTGGGGCATTCATCTGCCCTTGGTGCATCTGGTTCTCAGGCCTTTATGCTATCGCATCAGCTTTCCTGGTTCTCCAGTTTGCAGAGGGCAGATTGTTTCCCAGCCTCCATAGTCAACACGTGCCAATATCTTAAAATAAACCTCTCTCTCTCTACACACACACACACCCCTACCTATCTTATTGGTCTCATTGTTTCTCTGGAGAAAACTCACAACAAAAATACTCTTCCATTTTCCCTTCCTTCCTATTGGAGCCTTAGGATTTACTAGATAAAAAAAGGTGTAAACCATAATCTGTAATCTCATGGAAAAATAGCTATAGGCACTCAGAGCTGGCTTGGGATGCCAGCTCAACCTGAGGGAATGAGGAGAGACTTCCCAGAATTGAGGACTCCTGAGCTGGGTCCTGAAAGAGGGATAGAAAAGCTCAAAGGCAGTGAGTGTGGGAAGCAGGGACATGCAAACAACTGTCTGCTGAGTCAGGCCCTCAGGCAGACAGGAGCCAGGGGCAGAAGTTGGAAAAGTGGCCTAGAAGACTGATTTTACCAGACTGACCTTTTGCCTCCAAATTCACTGGTTTGGTCCATGGTCCAAGAAGAAGAAAGGATTTTCCAGTTTCTTTTTTCTCAGTTATGCAGCCTTTAAAAAACCCCAGTAAGATGATGGGTAAATAAATAAATCTAAACTTGGAGAGCTTCCCTTGGGCAAAAAGTCCTAATCATAGTTGGTTAAGCTCTTGTGTCCCACTGGGGAAAACAGAGCAAACTCCTCTAAGGTTCTGTACCTTAGCTTCCCTGTGTGCCAGCATCCATGGTAGAAAGGCTGTGGGTCTGACTGAGTGTTCAGTGATCACTGGCTGAGCCAGCTGGGGTAAGTTGCTTTGAGTCCTGAGCTTCCCTTTACTTCTTAAAAAGCACTCATACCCCTGACCTTAGTGAAGCTCCCTTTGAGAAAGCTGCAGCCATAGCTGCCCCTGCTGCCCCTGATGGACCCAGGGGTTTAGCAGTGGAGTACATGTATAATAATGAGAGATGGGAGAAGCACCAGAGCCACCAGCCAGAGCTGGAATGACAGGTTTTCATCTTCAGGGCAATGAAGAATTCAGCTCAGTGAAAGCACTCCAGTTGGTGGCCTCTGGTTGTAGCAGAGCCCTCTAGTCCAAAACCACAATCCCAGGGCATGAAAAATCACAGACAGACGATCGTAGGGCATTGGTGCAAGGAGGAAACGTGTAGATCACTGAGCCAACTGCCTTCATTGTACAGAGGGGAAAATCCAGAGCTGGGGAGTTGAGGGGAGCTCAGTTAACCAAGCATCATTAAACACCTCATTACACCTTTATTAGGAACCCTGGAGAAATCTGTTATTGGAAAAAACTCAACTTCACCTGAGCAACTGGTTTGATTCTCTTTTGGGCATGAAAAACCTAATTATAGATAGCATTGCTGGATGTGATAGAGGACATCCAGATAAAGCTGAATTTCAGATAAATAATAAATAAACCTTAGTATAAATATATTCCATATGTAGCATATAGAATCCTAACATTATTGATTTTTATCAGAAATTTAACTCTAACTAGGGTGCCCATTGTTGTTATTATGATGTTATTTTTCTATATTTGATGACCCCAACTGCAGAGTGTTTTTCAATCTCTGATCAGTGCTCTATGAAGAAGCTTAAAGGCAAATGTGCCATCACAGTTTTATAACAAGCATGGTACGTATTTGGCTTTATTTTTCTTTCTTGTTTATTAATTCCTTTCATCTTCTTTTCTTCGTTAAGAAATGTATTTATTATACATATCTCAGTGAGGAGCACTAAAACTTTGCTTGGGTTGAGAGTGATTGCTAAGGCCTGGGAAGTGTTGGGGAGGGGCAGAGGGGAGAAGGAGGGTGGATGGATAGGGTCAATACGTACTTAATACATGTATGAAAATACCACAGAGATTTCCATCAGCATGTACAATTAATATGTGTTAAAATCAAATTTAATTAAAATAAAGCTTTGCTTGCATGTTAATTTAAAATAACAGCAACAACACAACTTTGAGTACTTACGAAGAGCCAAACTTTGAACTAAGTCCTACAGATGTAAAAATGAGAAATACCTGCTGTCCAGTCTCAAAGAGCTCAAGTCAGGTGAAAAGACATGACTATGGAAGTAGTCAAAATGCAGAGAGATGAATGATGTGGGCCAACATCACACGGCTAAATCATGGCAGAACTAAGATGTGTTTTGTTGAGTAACATCCCATGTAGTTGGCTAATGCATAACCCTTTTCTTATACCTGTCCACCTAATAATGCCTATTTGACCATGCAGTGGGCACTCATTGGCCTTCCTGAGCACTGTTTTCCCAGGAGTGCCATACTCTTTTGGGAAGTGGGAAATAGTTCTTCCTCTTACTCAAATGTGATATTAATGGGATCTACCAATCAGAGTACATCTTTACCATGAATGGTTCATTCAGGGTGTGAACATGACCCAAGCCAGGCCAGAGTCCTTCCCCAAGAATTTCCAAATTGTAACAAGACAAAGGGCAGCACTTCCCTGGTGGCAAAGATGAAGATGAAAATGTAAGTGACAGCCATGTCCCCTGCTGTCTGGAGGAAGTCAGGCTGAGCACATGGAGGAGATATGCAGGGAGCAGTGGAGTTCCTGCCTGCAACCTTCCAAGCTCTAATTTCAACTATTCTCAAAGTTCAGCTCTAAGTCTGCTAATTCCTTTTAGCCTAAAAAATTTGAGTTGTATTTCTGTTACTTGCAACCAAAAGGGTTTGGCTAACAGAAGTAGTGTGAGCTGAATGACCATTAGTGTTTTTTCAATCCCTGAACCATAAAGGGATGCCAGGGTGAGCTTTTGGAATTTGGAGCTTTTGGAGCATAGTTTACACAAAGCTGTTGATTCTGCCTCCAAACAATGCAAGAAGGCTCCTCTCCTTTTAAAGACACTGCCAAAGTCAGTGTCTCAAGATGTTTTTTTCTTATGACAGACTCATACTTAGCAAAATCAAGAAATCTTGCAGTGGGATAATGCTGAATAGCCAAGTCACCCTCAAAATCTCCAAGTTAGCTTCTTGCTGCTGTTATAACTGACCTCGTTTTAAAGGCAGGGAAATTAAAACCCAGAGAGGCAAAGTAGGCTATTCAAATAGGCACATATTTGGTTAAGTTTATTCTAGAATCTGTCTTGTCACTCAGAACATTGTTCTTCCCAAATGCTCTCTCTTAACAGCTGGATCTTTGATGTGGAAAGAAAACATTGATTGTGATGAACATAGGAAAAGAAAATGAAGAAAGAAAAAAACCTCTCAGGCTCTATGGTTGTTCAATGAAGTTAATCATTCATTGGGGAAGGCAACCTTGAGAATGCCATCAGAGGTAATATAGACTTGAACTTTCCCATTTTGGTCACACATTAGAATCACTTGTAAATACTTTAAAAAATAAAAATTTTGGAGACTCCTCCAGCTCCACCAAAACCTACTGAGTCAGAATATTGAGAAGGTGGGTACCAGACTTTTCTATATTTCTGATCCAAGGATCAGCATTTGTAATTGCTGATGCAGATTTTTTTGTCTACATCATCAAGTTGTTTCATGAATGACACTTGGCAAAACTGCCTCTTGATTTCATTGATGTAAAATCAACACACCCATCCATTTATCTGCAAATGCCATAATATTCTTCTTCTTTATGGCTGAGTAGTATTCCATTGTGTATATATACAACAGCTTCTTTACCCATTCATCTATTGAAGGGCATCTAGGTTGGTTCCGCAGTCTAGCTATTATGAATTGAGCTGCTATAAACACTGATGTGGCTGCATCACCATAGTATGATAATTTTAAGTCCTTTGTGTATAAACCAAGGAGTAGGATAACTGGGTCAAAAGGTGGGTCCATTCCAAGTTTTCCAAGGAATTGCCACACTGCTTTCCAGAGTGGCTGGACCAATTTACAATTCCACCAATGTAGCCTGCCTGTTTAAGCAATGTTGTACCTCATTCATTCAATTGAATTTCATTAATTCCTTGTAAGTTACTGGGTTCTGTGTGAGTCAGATAGAAACCCAAACATCGAGGAACCTAGAGAGAGAGGTAACACATGCATATCTAAATACTCATATTCAAATTACTCATATATGCATATTCAAATGAGATCATGATATCACTACTGGTGATAAGGAATCACTACTTGGTGCTCTAGGGAAAAATTTGGCTGGAATAGGAGAGGGCTTCTTGGAAGACTGTTTAAACTGGGCTCTGAAGGCCAGATAGGATTTGAACTTAGAAATGAGAGGAAGATCAACTCAAGGCAGAGTTCATAGCCAGAGTCCAGACTAGGAGCAGGTAAATTATTGCAATAACAGTGACTAGTACCTCACATGTGCCAATTACTGCTATAGGTACTTCATATATGGTCATCTCGCTTAATCCTCACGACAAAGCAATGAATGCAAATTGCTTGCTGCTATTAGTAACCATCATTCTTCATTATATAGATGAGAAAACTGAGTTACAGATATATCTGATAACTCACCCAAGGTCACACACCAAATAAACTAAATGGAGAGTACATTCCTATTGTGTTCAGTTCTTGTTTGCTGAATGAATGAATGTCTTCATCCCTTCTCCAACATGTAAAAAATGAAGAAATGAAGGTTAAGCAAAGCTAAGGCACCAACACAAGATCACCCAGCTGGTTGCTGGCAGTGCCAGGATTAGAGTCATTATAGTGTACTTTCCTTTCTGCCAAGCATTCAGCGTGGGACTGAGTGAGAAGAAAGGTTGGTTTGTCACCTTCTCTTAGTTAAAAATTATTTGGAAGAAATGTGATATTTTGAAATGTAAATCCCGAACTGACCCTTAACCAAAATATAGCTTCTGAGTGCAGGGGCACAAATAACAAGGAAGAAGAGCTAAAGCATGGAAGAGTGGGACTCATTTTGGACAAATTTCATGTACAAAATGTTCTCAAAAGTAAAAGCACTGCACTTAGGCAAGAAGGTCTCCAAAGGTTCTTCTAGTTGGCTATTCTGTAGGATCCTAGGCAGGGTTTGAAACAGGTTATACATATATGTCTCTAAGTTTAATGGACTGAAATACAGCCAGCCATGAATAATCATGGTCTACAAAACCTACATGGAGAGTCCAGGAAGCAGCTGTTAGATAAATGGAAAGGGTAGCATTCTTCGATTGAGTCCTGATTCTTCACTTACTGTTTCAGGTGATGCTGAGAAAGTCACTTGATGCATTTATGGAAACCTCCAGGACCTAATCAATTTCTTCCTTCCAAAAGAGGGGACTTAGCAGGAGACAGCATCATTTTCTGTGATATTGCAAACTGAAGAAAAGACAGAGCAATCTGTGATGAAGGCCACCTGGACACTTAGGGCTTGTTGTCTATTGTTTCCCCCTAGACTGCACGCCCCAGGGGATCCAGAGTTGAGAGCATTTCCTGCATTAAGCAGCAAAATAGGTTCATGTGTATTCCCTCTGTCATGCTGCAGTTTTTAAGTAAAAGAAAATTTTAAAATATGTAAGTCAAGGGTTGTTTGTAATTCATTTTGACTGATGCTGTTTCACCTAATGCAATATTTAGCTGCTTTCCTTGTTTAGAAGTCTGAGAACAGCAGTGATCCTCAAAAACAGTCTTCATCCATTGTATTGCAAGATGGATGGAGAAAATTTTTTCCACACAGCAACAATGATTACATTTGAATTTATGTAGCACCTGTCTCTGGAAAACCTCAGAGAGACTCTGAGAATATTTTTTCATTCCTCGTTTTAAGAAGCCTGGAAGGCAAGTTAAAGAGGTTCTTCTGCCATGTACTGAGTCAGATAGTGACAGCCATACCAGTTCTCCTGATTTCCTAAAGTTTCTCTAGTCACTTGTTTCACTGCCAAAGCCAAGGTCACCCCTGACCCAGACACCAAGGAACAGCACTGATTTATTGAGTCCCTGCAATTTGAACACATTAGCAGCTTTCTCATGAAAGTTAAAGGTAAGAAAAGACCCTTGTCATCTATTAAAGTATCTGAGTCAATACTGAGGATGATTAGAGAAGAGATTTACAAATATGGAAATAGGAAATCTAGAAAGAAACCTAAAGTGCTAGGTTGGAATTGGAAACACAGAAGTAATCTCACAGCATTGTTTTCAAATACATATACATAGATGTACAAATAAACTTAGATGCATGTTATGTATATAAGTATATGCCCATGTGTCAGTATATTATATACACTCCTATCTTTCTTCCTTCCATCTATGGAAAGGTACTGGAAAAAATGCTATCTAGTGGCACTGTAGACACTGAGCTCCCATATCTCACTTTCAAAATAGAATTTTCCACTAAAGGGAACCAAGCCTCATGGAAAAAGGGTTGATTTCAAAGCTGGGGTACGAAGAGTGGAAGATGAGCCTGAACATTTTTGGCAACAGAAAGTAGAAAGGTGCTATAAGAATATAGGGAGAGATCCAAGATGGCAGGCTAGAGGAAGGCTGCATTCCTACTTGCTCCGTGGATTCCTACTTGCTCGGGATTCAAACAGCAGGAATATGGCTCTCAACGAGACCTAATAGAAGAGAAAATAGGTCCAAATCTTCATCATGTTGGCCTAGGACCAGATTTCCTTAACATGACTCCCGAAGCGCAAGAAATAAAAGCACGAATCAATGATTGGGATAGAGTCAAACTAAAAAGCTTCTTCTCAGCAAAGGAAACAATCAGCAATGTGAAGAGAGAGCCTTCAGAGTGGGAGAAAATCTTTGCCACACACACTTCAGACAGAGCACTAATCTCCAGAATCTACCAAGTACTCAAAAATCTTTATACCAAGAACACCAATAACCCAATCAATAAATGGGCCAAGGAAATGAACAGACACTTTACAGAGGAAGATCTACAAGCAATCAACAGATTTATGAAAAAATGTTCAACATCCCTCGTTATAAGAGAAATGCAAATCAAAACCACCTTAAGATTTCATCTTACCCCAATTAGAATGTCTTTTATTAAGAACACAGGCAACAACAGGTGTTGGCGAGGATGTGGGGAAAAGGGTACACTCATACATTGCTGGTGGGAGTGCAAGTTGGTGCAGCCACTCTGGAAAGCAGTGTGGAGATTCCTTAGAAAACTTGGAATGGATCCACCATTTGACCCTGCTATCCCACTCCTTGGCCTATACCCAAAGGACTTAAAATCAGATTGCTACAGTGATGCAGCCACATCAATGTTCAAAGCTGCTCAATTCACAATAGCTAGATTATGGAATCAACCTAGATGCCCTTCAGTAGATGAATGGATAAAGAAACTGTGGTATATATACACGATGGAATATTACTCAGCCATAAAGAAGAATAAAATTATGGTATTTGTAGGTAAATGGACGATGTTGGAAACTCTTATGCTAAGTGAGATCAGCCAATCCCAAAAATGCAAAAGCCGAATGGTCTCTCTGATAAATGAATGATGATGCATAATGTGGGGGGG
>JAJEJO010000159.1:194462-356232 GCA_020662805.1 Glaucomys volans | reverse complement strand
AAAAAAAAAAAAAAAAAAAAAAAAAAAAAAAGAATATAGGGACGATTCAAAAGGAAATAGGAGTCAGATTGAAGGGACTCCTACTGGTTGAATCTGGGAAAGTTTAAGCATCAAAACAAATAATGATTGTAGCAGATTACAAAAATAAAATAGTGCTCCTTGGATCCTTACTGAGGAAAGAAAGAGAAGAAAGCAGGGTGGCAGGAAGGGAGGGAGGGACAGAGAGACAGTGGGAGAGAAACCTTAAGTCTTCCTTATAGTAAATGCCAATAAACTAATAAAAGATGTAGAGGGAAGGAGAAAGATAGAAAACCATCATTGATAGCCATAATGGTGATGGTTACTCCAGGCAGAAATTAATAGGTGATAAAACAGGTGGGTAGAGTTTTGTTGAAGTGTGATATACTGGTTAGTTTGTGTCTGTATAAAATCAGTCACAAAGATTAAAATGTACTGACTTAGAGTAGGAAAATCTAGCAAAAAGCAATTTGGGTACATCATTAGGGGTTGGATAGGTGACTTTAGGTGCCTCCTCATAAAATGCTTTGGGATGTGTGTGTGTGTGCGTGTGTGAGAGAGAGAGAGAGAGAGAAAGAGAGAGAGAGAGAGAGAAGAGCACAAATATAACAAAGGTTGGAACTGAGTAATACTTGGGTTAAAAAGGATTCAGGAACACTTTTTGCATTGCTTTTGCAACATTTCTGAAAGCTCAATAGTTAGTTAAAAATCAGAATTCATTTTATGAGATTAGACGAATGTATACTCCAGTCTGAAGTGCTTCCAATTCCTCCAGCACCTTCACCCCAAATGTAATGATTAAAAGTGTTTTTCCATATCAGTTATTTGTTTATTCAATATACATTTTAATGCTTTTAGTGCAAGGTACAAGGCATAGTGCTGATGATAAGAAAGGCAGAAATAAGACATGAAGCTTTAAAGTGAGAGTATATTTCATTGAGTAGTTAGGAGATGTGTCATAGAGAAGATGAGGTTTGAGACAAACCTTTAATGCTGGATAAAATGTGGTCAGGTGCTCACTTAGGCTGCAAAGATACTAAAACTGGAATGATACAGATAATATTACCATGATCCTTGGGTATGGATGACACGCAAATTTTTGAAGCATTCCTTAAAAATATGTGGTCGAGGAGAAGCAGGAAGAAGACATTCCGGGATTCAAGGTAGAGGAAGAAGATGTAACAATGACATACAGATGCCAAACCAGGGAGAGTGTTTGCATCAGTACTATTTAAATTACTAGTGACAGAATTTCATTCAAACTATTTCAGAAAACAAAAAGGGACCTTAATGGTTCACATAAAGGGAAAGTACATGCTATGGTCTAGATATGAGATACTTCCCAAAATGCACATGTGGGATAACAAAAGAAAGTTCAGAGTTAAAATGATTAGATTATGAGAATGTCAACCTAGTCAGCGGATTAGTCCACTGATATGGATTAATTGGGTGGTAATTGTAGGCTTGCAGGGTCTGACTGGAGGAAATAGGTCACTGGGGGCATGTCTTTGGGTTTGTATTTTGTCCGTGTTGTATGGAGCTCTCTGCTACCTTTTTGCCATGTCCTGAGTTGCTTTCTACTACCATGACCTTCTGCCATAATGTTCTGCTTCACCTCTGGCCCAGAGCTATGGAGTTAATCAACCATGGACTGTACTTCTGAAGCCATGAGCCAAAATATGCTTTTCCCCCTCTTTGTTGTTCTTGTCAGCTCTTTTGGTCACAGTGATGAAAAACCTGACTCAAAGGGTGCATAAGCAGTGTAGCTTCAGATATAGCTAGAACCAGGTACCTGAAGACATGCTGTTAAAAATGGAGTCCACCTTATGACATTTGCTGGTAAAGGAATAGATCTGGAGACTCATGCCAAGTGAAATAAGCCAATCCTCCAAACCAAAGGTTAAATGTTCTCTTTGATTATGTGGATGTTAACCCACAGCAAGGGGGCTGGAAGGGAAGAATAGAAGTTCAGTGGATTAGACAAAGGGGAATGAAGGGAAGGGAGAGGGGGATAGGAAAAGGAAAGACAGTGGAATGAATCTGACATAACTTTCCTATGTACATATATGAATATACCACAGTGAATTCACCCTTCATGAACCTCCACAAAGTGGGGTCTTAATTAGAACAAAACATTCCCTGCTTGTATAACGATATCAAAATGGACTGCTGTCATGTACAACTAAAAAGAACCAATGAAAAATGGAGTCCTTTTCTTTCTCTGTGTCTTGGCTGTGTTTCCCTCTCTCTGCGTCAGCTTCATTCTCAAAATAACTTTCTCCAGTGCTAAGTTGCAGTTGATAGATTTAAGAATTTGGTGGAAAAAATGGTTTCAAAAAAAAGTCCAGAACTACACCATATTGGTTGAGCTTTGGTCATATGATGACTTAAGCATTGATCATTATAAAGAGAATGGAATATTCTGATTGCCCAGTCTTGCCATGGATTCTTCCCTGGGGCTGGGAGGTGAGGTGGAACTGGGAGTAGCATTAACTCCCCTAGAGCCATAAAACCTGAGGAATTGAAGCAGCTTCTCAAAGGAAAACTCGAGTGTTACCAGAAGAGAAAATGGGTATGGGCCCATCTAACCTTGCCAATGGGTGTTTGGGCAACACCGAACAGTCCCAGTTGACTCTAACTTGGGCAATATTAAGGAGTATTGGAATCAAAGTGGGAAGTCAACTTGTGGTCATTGTCTCTAAGGCCTGAAATTCTAGACAGAGATCGTGATTCTTTTTTATTTTTTTAACAGTTATAGCAGGGATTGACACAGTCTTTCTATAAAAGGCCAGATAGTAAATATTTTAGGCTGAGCAGGCCAGATGGTCTCTGCCACAACTATTTAACTCTGCTGTTGTAGTGGGAAAGCAGCCACCAACAATACAAACAAACGAGCATGGCTGTGTGCCAATAAAACTTTATTTACAAAAATAGGTGGTGATTTGGATTTGACCCTTGATTAGAGGAAGCCATTGAAGACTTTGAGCCTACAAATTATATCATCAGAATTATTGCTTGGGAAGATGAACTAAGCTACAGAATGGAGACTGATTAGGGGGAATGGATTAAGAGTAGGAAGAAAAACCAGGATACTGTTGGGATGGTCCACATGTTTGCAAGCTCAAGAAACAAATATAGCTTGTGCAAGTCAAACGTACAGACTCTGGCCTCACACACTTCAGCTGGCACAGAGCTGAGTCTGTCTGTTCTTAGCTGACCTAGATTCTCCCCATCTTGCCAGTTCAGCCACCTCTGAAATCCTATGCTGGAGTTTGTAAATCATCTCGGGAGTCTGATTATTCCTTTTCTTTGCTCTAGTGTTTTTGATTTTGAGAACTAAGTCTGTACTATTTGTATGAGAGAGAAAAATCAATAGAAAGAAAAAGTTTAATAAAAAAATACATTCTCCATTGACTTTAATTAACTTGGCCTTAGGTTTACAACTTTGGCAAGAATGGAAAATGAAAAAAAGAAGTTTTTACATCTCACCTTATACACCAAGCTTTTTAAGAATAAAATCTCAAATTAAAATCCAAATGGATCAGCAATTTATTTTCCTGCAACAAGTTGAGGGAAAAAACAAGATATGTTTTCTTCTTATTCTTCTTATTGCGTTCTTATAGGATGTGACAAAGATGAGGCTGACACTTCTAGCCCCTCTGGGAAATGAGTGAGCACCAGAATCAGGTCGATGACTTATCTGTGTCACAACATCCTTGCCTGTTCTCTGGAATCAGATGGTCATAGCTCTGGTTTCTTCTGGAATCTCATGACTTAAGACCCACAGTCTTTGAAACCTCTCTGGGCTTGCTTGTTTTGTTAACACCAGTGCTTTCTGCCTTGGGGTGTGGTTCACTTCAGAGAAAGAATCATTAGGAGCTATGATGTGGGTCCCTGTCTCCTGCCAGATGCCTACAGAGAGTGCTTGATTGCATGGAGAATTCATATAAATCCACATCTAAGACTTTTCTGTCATATAGAGTGATGAATGGCTATTTAGACATGCATGTGTGTTAAATAGATGTAAACATGTATATTAGCCGTGTAAAGTACAAACACACACACATGAGAGGCTACACACATTCCATAAAGTCATGTATGCATTCAGTTGCACCATAGATACATGAATGAACATATAATGCCATAGTATACCATACAGACACAAACTGCAACACAAATATTACATATTATTTTCCCTACATGTCTACAATTGATATTTAGACAATAAAATACACATGTAGAACTACAGATACATTTAAAATTAAAAATAAAAACATGCCCAGGTATGTGGATAATGCACACATGCACATGTATCTCTGTGCATCCTAGGATCAGGTCCCCTTCTCTCTGGCTGCGTTTTCTGCTGCTCTAATACTCTTGTCTTCCACAATTAAATTCCAAGCTATTCCCTGTTGTTACACAAATGGCAGGTACATTCCCACCTCAGTGTCTTTGCACTGCTTGTTCCCTGTATGTAGAACACCATTTCCAGCAGATCTCAAATCCACTATTTCCTCTTTTCCTTTAAGTCTCTGTTCAAATACCAGTTTCTCAATGAGATCTATGTAACTACTCTTGTCATTCAGCTAAAACTGCTCCCCCCAACTGCAGTCCATGTCCCTGATCGTCTTATTCCATGCTAGCACTTTCTGCTAAGAGATCATTTGATTAACTTATTTATTGTCTTTGATTTTTACCTTTGTCCCCCCTGAAATGAAATTGCTAAAGTTGGGCAGAGCTATTTAATATGTTCATTAATGAATTGAAAGCTACTAGAACACAGTCTGGCTCATGGTAGACACTTGGTATATATTTTTGAATGGATGAATGAGTGAATTAATCAGTGAATACACCCATATTAATATATAATATCATATATGTATGTGTATTTATATATATTTTTTTATCATATCTATATACCAAAAGTGACAATATTCTTACCTGTCAACAAATATCCAGGTGTAATCTGAACATTTTTATGCATATTCAAATAAAATAAAACCTTTACAATGGGGTGTGTGTGTGTGGTGTGTGTGTGTGGTGTGTGTGTGTGTGTGTGTGTGTGTTTGAAATATTTTCTCTTTCTGAATGTGTTCAGCAACTCACTAGGATGTGGAAAGAGAATCCTGGCTGAGTGGTTTCCAGGGCACACCAACTACAGGAAATTATCATTATATTCACTATCTAGTTTCAGAAAGGAGGTTACATTGGACACTGGGAGGTAGATTTTGGACTCTGAGACCTAAGTGGATTCCCAGGACCTAAAGTTCAGGAACTCTGTCTGCTATTAACTGTCATAACAAACTGGCACAACATTTTGACATTGAAAACCTTGCTATAAAGTAAGGTAGAGGAACAAGGCAGAGTCGATTTTACTCCTTTAGACCTGGGCTCAAACATCTTTCAAGATTTCTTTCAGACTCTTCCTGGGAATACAAACTAGACTTAGATGGGAACTTTGAAGTCAGAATCCATGATTTTGGAAGATTGGAGAAATCATAAAAAGTCACATACCTCTTTTCTCTGTTCTTGCCTGCTATCTATTGGATGTTTGTGTTCTCCTAAATTCATGACCTAATCCTCAGTGTGGAGATATTTGGAAGTGAGGCCTCTGGGAAGTGATTTAGTCATAAGGACTCTGACTCCACACATAGGATTAGTATTCTTAGAAAAGAAGTCCCAGAGGGATTCCTCATTCTTTCTGCCATGTGAGAAGATGCCCATTTATGAGCCAGGAAGCAGGCCTATCTGACACTGAGTCTGATGGGCCTTAATTATGGACTTCCCAGCCTTCATAGCTGTGAGAAATACACTTCTGTTATTTATAAGATACTCAGTTGATAGTATTTTGCTATAGACGCTCAAATGGACTAAGACATCCCCATTAGTTGTGTGTGTGAAGGGGGCCATGGGGTAGGGGAAAGTTTTGGAGATATTTTTATTTTTTACTAATAGAACAAAGAAACCAAGTCCAGATCTGAGCTTCCACAGCAGTTGGATACAGAGTTCATTCTGAGACTTAGAAACCCCTGAGAACCCTCTAGGCTCCTTAGGGACCATCAGAAATGAAACTGTCCTACTAGGCTTTCTGATTGCCTGTAACTCCTCTGTAGTGAAAAGGAAAATTTCCAAGTCCTAATCTCTTTTGCATCCCTGCTCTCTGACCTAAAAAAGTCTTTAAAACATTACTGAGAGAGAACTATGGTGACCATAACTTTTTTTTTTCCTCCAAATTGAGATACCTCTGAGATACCTCTGTTACTAGTTATATTTTTTCTTCTTATTCTTCCTTCTTCGGTTGCTTTTCTTCCTTCTTTATTCTCATTATTATTGAGTACTTGCTTTGTGCCACATAACATGTGAATTCTTCCTGAGAAAAATAGTGATCTGCAAAAATGACACTACATGCTGGGTGCATGTCTATAATTCCAGCAACTCTGGAGGCTGAGGCAGAGGATTGTAAATTCAAGGCCAGCCTTAGCAACTGAGTGAGGCCCTGAGCAACCTAGGGGACCCTGTCTCAAAAATAAAAAAAATAAAAAGGGCTGGGGATGTGGCTCAGTGAGAGATCACCCTGGATTCAATCCCTGGTGCAAAAGAACAAACACCCCCCGCCCAAAAAAAAAAAAAAAACAGCAGCAACAAAACCCCACTATGTGTCCTCATGGAGCACGTGAGTTTTGTGAAAGAGGAGAATGCTGACACATTCTTTCAACACATAGTTTTTTTTTTTTCTTTTCTTTTTTTTTTTTGTGGTGTTGGGGATTGAACCCAGGCCTTACGCTTGCAAGGCAAGCACTCTACCAACTGAGCTATATCCCCAGCCCTCAACACAAAGTTCTTAAGTGCTTACTACACATCTGTTGCTCTTTTAGACATGATGGATTCTGCAATGACCAAAATAAATAAAATTCTTGTCCTTGTGGAACTTAGAAATGGACATAAATCACTGCATAGTTGCAAACTATGATTAATTCTTTGAAGGAAAGGTGTACAATTCTAGGGAAATTAGATAGCACCCACTTCTACTCTGGCAGTCGGGATGACTCTACTGAGGAAATGGTACAGATGAGTGTAAGCGTCAACTAGACAGAAAGGAGTGGCAGGAGAGAGAACCTTTCGAGCACAGGGAAGAGCATGTGCAAAGGCCTTGAGGCAGGAAGGCAACTCTTCAAGGAACCAGAAGACAACAGTGCAATCGAAGAACAGGAACAGAAGTACAGCTTGCAGGCAGATGGGTGAAACAGGATGAGTCTGGAGGAGGAACAGAACAGACCTCATAGATGTTCTGAGGCTGGGGGAAGACCCTACTTTCCACTGGCTGCCTAGGCAGGTGGTAAGTGCTGGGGTAGCTCCTGGGGTATTGCAGCATGGTGGAGGCCACCAGAGCAGCTGCAGAGAGTGCTCAGGAAGATGAGCTTGCATCATAATCTCACATACAATATGCTGGTCTGAAAAGGCACAGAGCAGTCAGATGTTTTCCTGTGTGGTCACACACAGGAAAGGAAGTGGCAGTGAGTGACAACTGGTGGGACAGAGGAGGTCTGTGGTCATGATAAAGAGATGTGGTTTCAGATGAACTGGTGTGAACCAGGCCAGCAGTACTGTTTATATTCATGCATTCACTCAATCATGTTTATTGAGCCATTACAATGAGCCAGAAACCTTGATAGGCATTGAAGAATTAACCATTACCACAATAGATGGTATTTATGCCAAAACAAAATTGCACTCTACTTGACAAAATATGTCTATGCACCATACTTTAAGAGCAATAATGAAAACTATTCTGACAAGAAATAAAGAATTTAGACATCAGATCCCATGAGGAGAGTCAATGATTTTCTAATCTCCACAGAAGAACACGCAGGAAGTCGTTCTGCTTTGTTTTAGGGATGAGAGTTGTAGGGAGATCTATTTTGGTATAAAAAATAAGATAGACTGTTTCATGGGTAGAAGGATCTAATTCACAGTAAGGTCCTTATTCACAGAGTGCTTAAAGTTTAACCTGGGAACCACCCATTACAAATGGGAACTATCTAGGAATTGCCTATAAGGGAAGGAAGATGGGCTGGAAATTCAAGTCTCCTAGGGGACACAGACATATGCATATGGCACACAGAGGACAACCCAAGAGTGGGGAACACTGAAGTGGTAAGATAAGTTGTGCAACATGGAAAGCTGGAGCTGCCTGGGTATAGCCTGGGTCACAGAGCTATGGCAGGTTATAGGATATACTCTCAGTTTGGGAAACAGGACAGTGGTCTGGCAGGCTGCTTTGCTACTCAATCAGTTCCTGGTCAGGTGGTCAGAGGGAATCAAATCTTGATTTGACACTTGTCTACCATAAAATTCTTTAGTTTTAAGCCTCTGATTTTATTATCTAATGTTTTAGCAGGTAGACTCTGCTTCTTAAGGAAAATCCATTGATAAAGTTCATTGGAGATTTTTGTTATTCGTGGGACTTAATCCAAGGTCAGACCTTGTGAAGGAAATACATTCCGAAGTTAGTTTGGAAAGACAAAGTCCTCCACCTTTAGTAAAGAGATCTGGCAAGGATAAGAATTACCATTGTTAAGAGGATTTACTATTTATGTGCTAATTTTAGATTCTTTTGGTGACAGTAGCTATTTCTTGCAATTATCTTCAGTTCTATGAGAAACCTGATGTTCAAAGAGGAAAAATTAGTTTTTCAATGTCCCACAAAAGGAGTTTGTGTTTGTCAGCATAGATTGGATTATGTGGCAACGACAACCTCCCAATCTGTGGGACATCAAATAATAAAAGTTTAATTTCCTCTCATGCTACTTAAGCATGAGATTGAGAGTCCACTGGGAGACCTGTATTGTGGTGTCATGGTCCCCATCCTGGGTACCAGGCTTACTCTGCAGTTAGAATTGAAATATTGGCTATCAGTATGGCAAAACAAAATGAGAAGACATTTGCTCTTACCTCTGCTGTTCAGAATTGACGCAACTGACTTGAGTTCATATTTTATTGGCCATATTTAGGCCACTGCTAGCTTTAAAAGGGTGAAAAATTTGCCCCTGCCATGTGCCTTAAAGAAAGAACTGGGCTATCTTTATAGCCTTAGTGACTATCAGAGTGCCAGGGATAGGATTTCAGTGCCTCAAAAAAAATCCATGTCCTTTCTATTGAGCTCATTGTTTCTTCGTGTTAAATGTGAAATTAGGACTAAGATTGCCATAATCAATCCAACTAGCTGGAAAATTCTTTCATTGCTTTTTTGACACTCCTCTTAGTCTCTTGACTTTTTTAAGGAAAATTTTCCCAGAGTATAGTCTTTTGGACGTAATATAAGTTAGTTTCTCCTTTCATATTGCAGTGTGGTTTGGCAGGGAGACACTAAGACTGAGCTCTTGTGAGAAGGTTTAACTATTATGAACCTTGTTATGTTTTCCTAAGTGAATTGTTCAAAGATTTACCTGGAACATAAATCCAAAGGAATGATAGCTATTCTTTCCACAGAGGAAACACATTCATCTACCACTAAAACATATTTCCAGCTCTACCACCAACCTGCTCACAAAATCTGGAAATATTGTCTCTTTTCTCAAATACCATCTCTATGACTTTTAGAATCTCTGGCTTGGGTTGCTTTGCTTTGAGATACTTTTCAAATAACATGAACTATTGCAGAATCCTAGATTTCCTCATTTCTCCAATCAAATTATCCCAACAGTCTTAGCAGCAACAGCAGTGAGAGAAGTAGTGACAGCTAAAAGAGAGAAATCAGATGTTTATTGTGAACTCACACAATAAAATAATAAATAAGTAGAAAAGTACCAATAATTCCCAGCTAAACCAAAAAATGTAAATGGCAATGATTTTAATGGAAACTTCTCTTCCTCTGCACCAAGAACATGTAACCAGAGAATTTCTGATACATATTCTTTTTATTCTTTTGTGTTTTGGATATTGTAATTGTCTAGATAGGGCAGGAACTTAGAATTAACAAGTTAACAGATGATATGTGTCCTCATTATACTTTGGTTGATGGAATCTTGTGACTCAAAACCTGTTGGGTTGGAGGAATAGAAAGCAAACTATTCAGGGCCAGGTTTGGATGGACTACATACAGCAACTTATTTAATTCTGTTATCTCTATGAATTGTTACTATCCAATAAAAGGGGAAAGTGAGCATCAGAGAGTTGATTAGGGCTACACAATTAGCAGAACAAAAATTCAAACTCAGATTTGTAGGTTGGTTTTATTTTTTTTTCTCCACACACACATTGCTACCTTGGGCTACATATAGGACTTATCCCCAAGAGGGATGTCCAACTATTTAATAAAAATGTAACTTCCTGATGACATACCAACAAGGGATAATTTCACCATGCAAGGTGGCTCAATCCATTGAATATGACTGAAATATAAGTAGTAGATTATGACATTCTAGATTAGAGTGCCCATTTGCTATAGAGAAAGAACTCTTGTAATCTCTACATGGGTTCCTTCACAGATGCAGTGCACAGCCTACATAACTGTATGTGGCACTTTTGCCTGGACAAATGGATAAGAAGTATGGGCAGATATTAGCTTTCCATTGATGAGTGAAATCCAGAACTAGTCAGGTGCCAGGGCTCATCCAGGCCTCTTGGCTTGAGAATTAGAATCCATGTCCAATAAGAAGTAAAGAGGTAATTAGGAAAGAGTCAAAATTCCTTCATACACTCTAAGTAAACATATATAATATGAGGACCCAACATTTTTAATTAGATAAACCATTGCTAAAGATGGGCATGTTTAATTAGAATTACAAATCTGCAAATGAGACAATGGCTAAAAAAAGACAACTTGCTAAGCTTCTTGGACATGGTGATATCTAATATTAATCTTGAAGGACATGTGTGAGTTAGCCACATGAAAGTTTGGGGAAGACCCACTTCAACAAAAGTGAGATGTATACACAGAAAACATAGACATATAGAAGGGAACACCACCCCCTTCCCAAGAATAGACAGTTCATTATGACAAAAGAGGTTGGGTTGAGATGACACTGGAAAGGCTGGAGGAGACAGATCATGAAGAACCTTTCATTCTATGCAGAAGAACACAAATTTTATCCAGGGGCAGCAAGAGTTCAAATTCATGTTTTAAAAAAGGACCAGTATCATCAGATTTGTGGTTTATGTAGACACACTGGCTGTAGAAAAGTGTTGGGGATAGAAGGAACACAGGTAGGGATAGGGAGACCAGTTAGGAAATCTAGTCTCAAGATGGAGTAGGGTAATGGGTCAGAAGAGAAAGAGAAGAACAAAAAAGGTATTTGAGTAATAGTCCCACAAGACTTAGTGATTCACAGGATGTGGGTTGGGAGGGAGTAGAAGAGTCAAAGATGAATCCCACATTTCCCACTTGGGAGAGTATGAGGGAGGTGGTACACTTAGGCAAATGAAGAATAAAGGAGGAGGAGCAGGTTGGGGGATGAAGGGAGGGAATGTGGTAAGTTTAGTTTGGGATGTGCTAAGCTTCACTGGGGATCTATGGTGGGAATATACCATAGGAAGTCATGCTTGTGAATCTGTTGTCCATGGGAGAACTGTGGGGATTGCATCTCCAAGACAGAGTTGGGACTCATCCAAGCATAAGCCATGGTTGAAGCCACAGCAGTGATGAGATCATCCAGGAAGAGCATGCAAACTGAGAAGATGGCCAAGGACGTGACCCCAGGGAATACCACTGTGTGTGTGGTGTGGGCAGACACAGAGATTTCTGATGAAGGAGGTATAAAAGGAATAATCAGAGAAACAGGATAAAGGCCAGGGAAGCAGAGTATCATGGAATGTCAAGAGAGAGAGAGAAAGGAAGTAAGTCAAGAGTAAGGAACATGCAACACAATTAAATGTTACAGAGAAAATAAGGACTAAACAGTTCTAAGTGAAGGTTTTAGGGAGTGAAAGTCAAACTGTAGGGAATTAATTCAAGGGGCAGATGGTCAACAGTAAGTTATAGACCATTCTGGTATTTCTAATCTGAGTATAAGAAATCTTTATTAAATTTAAAAGAACCGTGTAAATTCCCACATGATAGTAATTATCCATTTTTCAGCTAACAGTTGCCCCTTGCAACATCTCTGTCTTCTACCCTGTGTTTTCTTCCAGAAGCCCAGAAAGTCCTAGCTCAGGGGCTACAACTCAGGATCTTACTCCATTGAGGAAGAGTCCATGGAAAGAGAAAACAATAGTGAAAGTCATTTTTAAACGTTGTGTGTCTTCTCCCTGAAATGGAAGAGAACAGGGCATACTCATGCCATAGGAGGAATGGATGATTTTGTTATCAGTGAAGCCTGAGATGAGCTTACCCATCATTCCTGCAGTTCTTCCAGATGTGAGAGGGGGATATTATTAGTTGTGTTCCTGCTTCCTGTCCAGTAACTTCAAGTGGGAATATTGGTTTCCAAAGTTGTCATTTATTGTAATAACTATGTAAAAATAAATGAGTTCTACTTCTATCAATAAAAATTCATGCAATTATGTTTGTTAAGAAGTAACACTGTATAGACAGTGCTGATTTTAAATGAACTAAATGTGCAAAGTTGTTTTTAAAGAATTTTTAGTCTTTTATTTCCGGGGGGTATCAGGGATTGAACTCAGGATCACTTGACCACTGAGTCACATCCCCAGCCTACTTTGTACTTTATTTAGAGACAGGGTCTTACTGAGTTGCTTAGCACCTCGCTATTGCTGAGTCTGGCTTTGAACTCCTCACAATCCTCCTGCCTCAGCTTCTCAATCCTCTGGGATTACAGGCGTGCACCACTGCACCCGGCAGTCATAAAGTCTTAATTACACATTTTGGAAAAAGAATCATTGTCATTTCAATCTAATGTTGGTTATTCTTGGAAAATCCATGGAAATAGATAAGGAACAAGAAAATATTGCTCACTGTGCCATCATTATACATCAGTTTGTGAAAGATACAGTTGAGAAGCAGATGTCCTCCTTGGACAAAGAGTGATTAAACAATTGAGCTTTAGTTTCTTCATCTTCCAGTGGACAGAAAGACCCTTACCTTTTAGGATTGTTTAGAAGGTTAGAAAATTAGCTCTGTGCCTGGAACGTGGGAGTCACTCTATGATGTCAGTTCTATGAGAGACTTAGGTTAAGATCAGCTAATTGTTGTAAAGGGAAGATCTCAGCTTTATAATAGAGTGATGAAATTTAGCATCACCAATCATACAGCAGTCTGACGTTATGTGCTTTATGAAAGAACACAAAATACTTAGCATTGCCATTAAAGTATTCTTGAAAAAAAAAAAACCCTGTATTTAATCTGAATCTTACCAAGTTTCTAGTCTCAACTTTTAGATTAGAGGAAACACAGGTAATTAAGGAAAAAGCTAAATCACATCACTAAGAAACCATGAAACAAATACAAGATGTGGATGTATGGGAAGGCAACTGACCTCTCTTCCAAAAGTCAGCATCATGAAAAGAAAATTCATGTGGGAGAGACAGCTGTGGAATAAGAGACAAAGAGAGGTAACACTTAAGCCTAATGTGTAACTGCCTCATGAATTCTTACCTGAAAAATTTTCTACAAAATATAATGTGAGGTCAGTTAGGAAAAATTTGAAAATGGGCCAGTTATTAGATGATATAGGGAATTGCTATTAATTTTCTGGCTAAAGTATTAGGACTGAGATTATATACTAATGCTTTAATTTTAGAAGTTATAGGTCAAAACACTTAGCAGTAAAATGTCATAATGTCTCTAATTTACTTTGAACAAAATATGAATATAATATATATATATACATAGAAATAAAAAGCAAATATGGCAAGATATGAATCTAGATGGTGATTATGTGAGTGCTTATTGTATCATTTAAAAAGTTTTCAGTGTGCTCATATATTTAATATGCTTGAATATTTAATAAATAAGAAGAAAAATGAAATCACTTAGCAAGATGATGACAACCAAATTGATTTAATTAAAAAGTAGCAAATTCAGCAGCAAGATCTGAATGCAATATCCATAGCATTTGGTAAGTGTTTGTGGCGATGGAATGCTGCAAGGAGAAGATGTGTATAACAAAGGGTTGTCATGTACTATAAGAAAATTCATAAATGATTTACCAAAAATGTGTTTGGCAAGCCAAGGATTTATTTAGCAACAACTTGGATTTCCCAAATTTGATCAGTTTGCAGATACTGAAAACCACTTAAGGTGGTAAGTCTATTTGCTCCTCTTTTAGAGATGAGTGTATGTCTACTTCCCTTTTTTAAAATGTTTTGATTCTGACCATTGTGGCAAGAGTAGAAAATTTTTCATCCATCCATCTATCCATTTATCTATGATTCATTCATTCTAGTCACTGAGCTCCAGGGATTCAGAGGTGGACCCAGTGCCACACCTGCCATGAGGAATAGCACAGCATGTAAAACAGAAAAATTAAGAATTTTGGACCACAAGGAACAGCATAGTGTGTAAAATAGACAAATTTGGAATTTTGGATTTTATTCCAAGAACAATGGGAGTTTTAAGCAAGGAAAGAAACAAGGTCAGATTTATGTCTTGAAAAAACTCATTTTGGCTCCTGTGTGGTGAAATAGAGAAAGCAATTCCATGTCTGGGGCTATGACTGGGGTCCACAGAGATGACCTGGGCTGGAGGGGTAGTACAGTCTGGTGTTGATGTTGTTGGTAGAATAGAGGAGAGGGATGTGGGAGGGGAGGAAAGTTGAGAATGAAGTATGGCACCTGGCTCTAGGCTTGAGCAGCTGAGTTGAATGGTGGTGTCACCAATGCCAATGGAAAAGCCTAGGGGAGGAATATCTTGTTTGCAGGGTAGGATATGGCAACCAGAGTTCTGTTCTGCTCATATTATTTGGGTGGCAAATTAGACACCCAGAAGAATAAATTGAAAAAGGGAGTGGGCTATGTGAGCTACAGTATAGTATCAACCCTGTTAATAACATGAATTTGAATTAATTTGTCAATATCCAGTAAGAAAGTAGAAAATGCATATGCTTTAAGGACTCAGAAATTCTGCCTTTAGGGATTTGCTACAAAATTTCCTGCACATGTACACCAGGAGACCTAAACAAAGACATTCGTTGCAAAATTGTTTAAAATAGAGAAGAATTGGAAACAACTTAAATTTCTATCAGGAGAATGGATATATAAATCGTGTTTTATTTCTATGATGGAATTCAAATTCAGCTGTTAAAATGCACTAAATCCATATGGATTATATCTCATATATGAGTATATCTCATAAACAATCTATAGAATGGAAGAAAAGTTACAGAATGATGTAGATAGTCTGACAGCATTTAAAAATGTATTGGCACTTATAGTCATAGATGTAATAAAATTATAAACATATGAATAGGATATCTACCAAATTCATGAATGTGGTAGCTTAGGGAGGGAAAAGGAGAAATGGTCTTGGGAAGGATTAACAAAAAGGACTGCAACTTTATCTTCAGTGCTCTAGTTCCTCTAATTAAATAAATGGAAGCAAAATAAACAGTAACAGTCTGACCTGGCTTTAACTGATCAAATGGACATTGCTTGATGCTATATGGTCATACCTGGTATAAAGGAGTTCATATTACAGAGTTCAGGTAAAGCCTCAAGTCCTGGTAATTGCTTGGAACTTCTGACCTTGCCAAGATGTGCACTAAACATGAACACATGTGTGCGTGTTAAACAGATTATTGTGTCTTTTGCTCATTCAGCAGAAAGCTCATATTGGACTTACTAAAGTCACAAGTAATTTCTGGATTTCAGTAATAATATTGAAGAAGGATGTTATGGTTAAGATATGAGGTGTCCTCAAAAGTTTATGCATGAGACAATGCAAGAAAGAAGGTTTAGAGGTGACATGATTAGAAAGTTTTAACATAATTGATTTGTTAATCCCTGATAGGGATTAACTGGGTGGCGATTGTAGGCAGCTGGGGTGTGACCGGAGTAGGTGGGTCACTGGGGTATGCTTTCGGGGGTATATATTTTGTCCTTGGTGAGAGAAGTCCCTCTTTCTCTCTCTGCTTCCTGGTTTCATGTCCTAAGCTGCTTTCCTCCTCTGCCCTGATGTTCTGCTTCATCTGGGACCCAAAGCAACAGTGTCAGCTGTCTGAACTGAGACCTCTGAAACTGTGGGCTGCACATAGACTTCTCCTTCTCTAATATATTTTTTTTCAGGTTTTCTGGTCATAAAAGTGAAAAAGCTGACTAAAACAGAGGAGGAGATAAATCTTTCTCACAGAAATTCTAGATAATACCAGTCATTTAGAGAGAAAGTTCCTGGTTGTGATATTATCAAGGCTGTGAAATACACCCCAATAAAATGCAAAGGACTGCTACAATAGGAAGGGTGGAGATATGGCCTGTCTTGATATTCCTATTGTATCATGATGTAAAGTGGGCAATCTCTAAACTGTAGAATAAATAGAGCCCCAATCAATATTTCACAGTTCAAGTAGTTGAATTTTGTACTTTCACTGTCTTATTTTTGTTGTTATAGTTGCCTTTGATTTCACTTGAGACTATCAGATTAGTGTGATGGCAGCTTGGGCTGGGTATAATATGACATTGTTGGGATGAGAGTGGTGAAGATTGGTGGATTCTACCCATTTCCCTCTTTCTCCAAAGGATATCAGTCTCAGAAAAGTATGATAAATGTGTATCTAATATTAACCTTTACGTGTATCAGGGTGCTTTCTCTGTCTTTTTTTCTTAATTTCCTTCCTTTTACTGTTTTTAGATTTAACTTGCCTATTCTTTGAGTTTCTTAATATGAGCTTAGGACTTTGGTTATCAATCTTCCTTATTTTCTAATATATTATTTTCTAAGCAATGCTTTATCTGCATTCTTCAAATTTGGTATGTTGTGTTTTACATATCATTTGGTTCAATGTACTTTCTAATTTCCCATGGAACTTCTTTGCCTCATAATTTACTTAATTTATGATGTATATTGTCTATTTCTCAAACATCTGGGGATTTTGCAGTTATATTTTTATATTAATTTTAATTTAATTGTATGTAGAGAACATATTTGATACGTTTTCTACCTTTTAAATACATTGAGGATTATTATGAGCATATGGTATGTCTTGGTGAACATTCTTTTTCACTTTTAAAAACATTTTCTGCAGTGACTGGTTGAAAAGTTGTAAAAATGTCCATTAGATTGATTGTTAATGTTTATATCATCTATATCCTTACTAATTATTTTGTCTACTATTCTATCGAATATATTTTTAATAAAATGTCTACTCTAATCTTGACTTTATTTTCCATTTAATTTGTCATTTTTATATATTATGAAGGTTTGTTAATATATATGTAGTCATTTAATGCTCTATTGTCTTCTTGGTTAATTGACTAAAATTATTATAAAGCTTTTGTTCACCTCTGATGATACACTGTCTCAAAGTTTACTATTAATATAAACATTCCAACTTCCTTCTGATTAGTGTTCACAAAATTCATACTTTTACGTTCTTTTACTTTTAAGTTATTCACATTTTTATATTTAAAGTCTTATAGATATATAATTTATCAAGCATTTTTAAAAATATAGTCCAATAGTCTCTGCCTTTTAATAGGGTATATTTAGTCCATTTACATTAAATATACTTTGAGATGGTTGGTACCAACTGCACTACCTTGTTACCTTGTTATTTATTTTCTATATGTTATTTTTGTTTGTTTTTCTATTCTCAACATTGGTTAACTCAAATCTTTTAATAATAATTCCATTGTAATATCTATTGGTTTTTAATTTATACCTATTTAAATATTTTTGTACCATTTTATAAAACATTTGAACCTTAAAGGAGTCTAATTACATGTAACCCTCCATCCTTTCTCCATTTGTTGTCAAATCTTTTACATCTACCTATGTTTTGAAGCCAATACATTATAATTTTTGCATTAAGCAATTTTTTAAAAGAAGTAGGAGAAAAAATAGTGCTTACCATTATGTACATTTTTTAATGAACATATTTACAACTTAATTTGTAAATCTGAATTTCAATTTGGGGTATCTTCCCTTTAGCCTGAAGAATTTTATATTTCTTTGTTTTGTGTTTTTGAGACAGATTCTTGCTATGTTACTTAGTCTGGTCTTAAACTTCTGGGTTCAAGTGACTCTCATCAGTAATTTGAGTAACTGGTACTACAAGTTCATAAACCAGGCTCAGAACTTTTTTTCTTATAGTGCATATCTTCTGGCACTATGTTCTCTTAGTTCTCATTTATCAGAAAATGTATTATTTCAGTTTACTTTTGAAGGATATCTTTTCTGTGCATTAATTCTGCATCAAGTGATCTTTTTCCCTTTTTCTTTAAGAAGTTTAAAGATAATTTTCTCTTATTTTCTGATGTAAAGTCAGCAGTAAATCTCATTATTGCTACCTTCAGAGTAAATTCATTCTTTATTCTGTTTGCTTTTAAGAGTATTTTAATCTTTGATTTTTCAAAAATTTGACTATATTGTGTTCATGCATGTTTGTGTGTGTGTGTGTGTGTGTGTGTGTGTGTTTATTCTCTGGATATTCATCAAATTTATTTAATCTATGTGCTTATATTTTCATCTGCTTTTTAAAACCTTGGAATGTGTTTTCCAATTTGTATTTATTCTCATAGTTCTCTCATGTTATTTTAGGACTCCAATTATACTTGTAATAGACCACTTGATATTTTCTCACAAGCCTCAGAGGATCTATTTATTTATTTTATTAGTATTTTTTTTCTTTCATGTCTTCAGTTTGGCTACTTTCTATTCTTCTGTCTTCAAGTTCACTAATCTTGTCTTCTATAGTGTTCAATATGTTAGTAAGACTAGCACGTCTAGTAAATTTTTCAATTAAATTTTAATTATAGACCCTGTGTTCTTCAGTTATAGAATTTTTCTTTAACTTCACTTTACAAAATAACCTTAACTTCACTTGACTGAGATTCCTCATCTGTTTATTCATTATGTCCATATTGTATTTTATGGCTTGAACATACCTATAATAGTGTTTTAAAATCCTTATCTATTAAATCGAGTGTATATTTCATCTATTTTCTTTTTCTGTTTATTTCTCTCCTCCTCTCATTTATAATTCCCATCTTCCTGATCCTCTGCATGTCTAACAAGTTTTGATTGCTTGGATTTTAGATACAATGTGGAAAATCTTAGTTTTGTTATTTTTCTTCACAACCTCCCTAGGTTTGTGTGACTACATGTCTATTACTAGAAGCCAGTTAATTTATTAGCAGATAAGCTTGGTCCTGTCAAAGTTCAGTTTTAGTTTAGATGAGGGAAGCTTTAAAATAATTCTTAGTCTCTGATTAAGGTAGTAGCCTTACCCCAACATGTGTCACTTCTGAAGAACTTAGTTCATGGCAGAGGTATTCACTGACATTCTACTCAGGGTGGTTGTAAATCCAGTATCTGGAAGCACAATGTGACTTTTGTGATCTCCAATAAGTTCACAGCTTGCATGTAATTGTTTTCTGCCAGTTCTAATGGAATCTCGCTCTCACCATATACAGATTAGTGTTTGACCAAAAACATAAGTGTTTCAATGCAAACTTTCAGAGTTCTTTCTTAGCACAATTCCCTATCTCTACTACTTTGTATAGCAAAGCCTAGCTGCCACAGAAGCTCTGAATTCTGATCTATATGTCTTTTATTTAGTGAGCCTGCTGCTTTCTGTTGGGACTCTACTTCTATGTGCCAAAGCTTGAAAATATTCCAATGTGGAAACTCAATATGAATGTGGAGCTCACTTTTAAATATTTCCTGTTATCAAAATTACAACTCTCTACTTTTTATTATCTATTGCTCAAAAACTTTTTCTTCATATATATTTCACATTTTATAATTGCTTACAATGGGAGAGTCATTAATATGATAAATATCTATACTACTTTATCATGGCTGAACTCCGTGACTACTGTAAAAGGTTACAAACATGTTGCCAAACCTTTGTTATAAGGAGCATGCAGTGATTACACATACACACACACACATATGCATGTGTGTGTACACATGCATATGTGTGCATATTAATATGTATATATATATGTATGTATGATATACAATGGTGTTCCTTATATGTTGTTTTGCTTTTCATAGGTCAACCTATGATCAAGTGTATAGACCACATATTAAACATATCAAATGAAAAATTCCACAAACACACAATTCATAAATTTTAAATCCCATGCTGCTCTGAGAAGCTTGAGGAAATCTTGTGCCATCTCACTTTATCCCACTAGGGATATGAATCATCCCTTCGTTGAGTGTATCCATGCTGTGCACTCCAGATCCAAATAATATGCCCCAACAGTCACTTAGTAGCCTTCTTGATTATTACCTCAACTGCCATGTTATCAACATGCTTGTGCTCAAATAACCTCATGTTCATTAGTTTACCTAATAATGACTCTGAAGTGCAGGAATAGTAATGCTGAGAGTTTGGATATACCAAAGAGAAGTTGTAAATTACTTTCTATAAGTGAAATTGTGAATGTTCTCAATAATAAAAGAACAGAAAGTATAGGCTGAGATCAAAAGTAAGTTATTTTGTTTATCTTTTATTATGCTAACTTTATAAATTAAAATTCATCGTACATATAAAAGATTCAGTGCCATCTTAAATGTCAGGTATCCACTAGGGCTTTTGGAACATACACTCTACAGATAAAGGAGCACAACTCTAGGTGTGTATGTAGATCTACGGACAGAGATAGAGAAATACACACACAAATGCCAAAGCATTATTTTACATTTACCTCAATGTAGTATTTCAGAAAGACACTGTAAAGCAGCTCTATTTCTTCTTCACCTGATTTGAACCAATTTATAGGAGTAAAAGATTAAACTTCTCAACTTGGGAGAATTTTTGATGAATCTTCCAAAACTATAGGCTGCTATCTAGACCCTGAGAACTTGTGTTGAGCCTTTCTCACATTCTGGCCCCAATTATTGCCAATTCATATCCTACCCTAGTCCTCATACCACTTATATCCATCTACATGAGATTTCCTAAATACATCATATCCTGTCCCAGTTCCATGTCTTGCATGTCGTCCTCCCTGCCTGAATGTCTTCTATTCCTTCATGTTTTCCAAGAAAGCTGTTTTGCCTTTTCTGTAAAGATTGTCTATTATCCACCAGAAATACAAATTATTCTTCCTCAAGTGTGTTAAGTTATGTTTTTATGTGCCAACATCCCTACTTCCCATCCTCATTATACTACAAAATCATAGCAGGACCATGTCATTCACTGGTGCATCACTGTCACATTCACAGTATTGGGCACATAGTAGGTTCCCAATGAGGGTCTGCTAATTAGAGGCATTAATGAATGTATGCCTGAGTGAAATAAAAACAAGGTATCTCTATTTTCTAATGATAATACTCTGAACCCCAGGACAGTGGAATCTAAAGACCAAGTCACATGCTTTCCAAGCTGTCCAACATCCATTCTTTGTCTCCTGGTTGCAGATCTGAATTGTATTATTTCTCAAAGGCTATTAAGAAGCCTTCAGAGAAAGCACATGAAATTACCTCCAGTGCTGGTTTGCAATAATGTCCTTTTGTTCTCAGATAGTCTCCAGTTGACAGCTATCAAGGTTGTTCTAATTTGTGTCAAACGGGCCATCTACAGGGAACATTTTGGAATGGGGAAGGTTCAGAAGATAGAAAAAAAGTAATGAATATAAAGTGTAAATGCCATAGCAAAGTAATAGAGACATATAATAACAGCAAGGGAAATTTGACCTTCTGGCCAGAAACTCGATCGTGAACCAATTGGAGAACTTTAGAAAATTGGATCAGCCTCAATAGTCACAGAGTAAACATGGGAAGCACAATCCAGTCTTATTAAACATAATGCACACTTAATGCATAATTTTATTGCAACCAATTTCATGCTACTGCTTTAAATGAAGCTGGGTTTACTTCCATTGCACCAGTCCACTACCATTAGTGCCTCTTAAGAGAACGGCGAGGCCAGTAAACTGTCACTGGGCTGATCTCTTCCTCAGCCCATACTTTCTGCTTCATAAATTCACCCTGCTCCCACGGCTTGTACTGAGATCTTGTCTCCATTCAGTACATGGCTTTTGAAACACTACACTGTTTTGGCAAGTTGTTTGCATACGGGAATGTAATAGCATTTCCATTTTATGCCAGCACGTAAAGCAGTGAACCTCTGCCTTGGTAGCATGTTTGTCTGAATCCCAGACCCAAGAGCTAGGCTTCCTATTATCTCTAAATTCACTCTGGGGTAAGGGTAGCATCTGCATTGACGAGGTGGAATATGTAATTCTGAACCAAAAAGAGAGACAACAATACCCATAATATGCATCTTCTCTGCATCTTCCTGCGTTGTGTTTATGCTTTCTTGTTAATATTAATTTTAGAAAAGATACCCTCTGATGGTTATGTTTGCCTTCCCCTGGGGTCAGGTCTTCATATACCTAAATATAAATGGGATAAGGTGAGATTCTGAATAAAAATGATAATGTCCAGGGCCTGATGGCTGACTTTGGAGACTGTTCTGCTGTTACCCATGTGAGTTTGTCATGTCATTGCACCTCTCTCAGCCTCAATTCCTTCCATAAATGAGGTTCATAATCATCTTCTGAGCAACAAATGAGAGATGGTTGCAAGGGTACTTTGTAAACCTGGAAGTGATTTGCATTTATTATTGCAATTAAAGAAAAATATTGAATGTCATGAAATTATGAGAATGCTAAATTCTGTCAAAGCCACAAGTCTTTCTGTAACCTAATATACATTGGATATCTAAGGATTTCCAAAAATGCACTGGATATATATTTAATTCCTCCACAGAATTCTGAATTCCCCTCTCTAAAGTCACAATGCAAATCAAATTTTTATATGGAAACAAAATTTCTGAAAATATTTTCTCTCTGTTGTGGGAAAGAAAGCAAATACACTGAGGTCTATGAAGGCATCAGTAGCAGAAGGTCTTCACAGTTCTCCAGGGCTCTTTAAATCCTGTACAAAGCCTTAATTTCCCATTGAACAACTCACTTCCCCCCAGGACTCTCTTGAAACTCCTGATCTGCCGAAGCCACGAAGCTCTCTGGCACTGGGTTGCTCAGTGGCCACAGAAAGGGTGCCCTTGAAGTGGCCACAGGAGATCCAGAAAGGAAATTACTGATCTGCATTCTGAATTCTGGGTTCATCTGTATTTCAAAGAACATCTATAGGGGAAGGCGACTGCTTCCAGATAGTTAAAATGTTAAGCCCAGCCAGAGTTTCCTACCATTTCCAAAACCTACCTAGTGTTGTAAAGGGATCAGTGTTTCCGTTGTCTATCATGCTATGACTCTTCAAAAACAAACAGAAGCCACTCCAACATAGGGCAGGATTGGAAGCTGTGTCACTGGGGAAAATGAATGAAATTTGGGGAAGGTCGGAGTGAGCATAGATATAAAGTCCTTCTGCCTCTAACATAAGCAATAGTCTTACATTACTTTAAAAAATGGCTTATATGTGTGCTTTGATCAGTTTCAAATGGGGTTGGAGATTCATTGATTCCTTCACCAACAAACATCAACTAAGCCCAGGATGCTGCCAGCTGGCCCTATGCATTGAAGGGTTTATAATCTATCAATAAATAAGCTGATCCAGATATGAAAATAACATAATACAAAGTTGGCAGGGTGCAAAGAAGGCCTCAAAGAGAGATGAAATTCAAGGTTAGAGAAGTTTAGGAGTGATGGCCTCAGCAGAAAAAATATTTTATATAATTTATTTAATCATATTTAATTTATATAATGAATTTTATAAATTAATTTAATTCATATAATATTTTATATCGCATATAAAATATTTAGTTTATTCCTATGTCAAAGACATTTAATATCTTATTTTGATGATGATTTTTGAAATTCTTTCCTTTGAATTATAACTTAATAAAATTTGTCCAGCACATACTACTTGGTTCTGGGAATGTTAAGTTATCTACCCGAATGCATAGCATCTATGGTTTGGAAGCTAATGTTAAGTACATTAATTATGATGTCACAGCCAATGAAGACAGCTTAAGGTGCCCCCAAGATTTGGTGAACCTGGGAAATCTGGAGTTTTGATGAGCCTAATCTTTATTGGTATGGTGGTCAGTTTACGTCCTGGTCACTTTTCTATTGTCTTGCTCATGTTGCTCTTCTTCCTCCTCCTCTACCTCCTCCCTCCTCCCTTTTCATTTTCTTATCTTTCTTTCTTCTTTTTTTTTTATTTCAAAGACAGGGTCTGTCTTTGTTGCCTGTTTTGCCCAGGCTGACCTCAAAGTCATAATACTCATATAAATGATATGTGAAGCTCACCATTTCAATATATATATACATATATTTTTTCATATATTTGCGAAGTTGCGTAATCATTAACTCTAATTCTAGAAAATGTATTCTCACTGCACCCTCTCTCTTGGAAGGGCAGGGGGAAACATAGCTCTTAACCATCACACTTCCAAAGTCCTTTACTTGCCCCAACTCTAGATGCCCATTAAAGTACTTTGTGTATTTGCCTATTCTGGATATTTGTATAAATGAAGTCATACAATATGTGACCTTTTCTGTCTGGTTCAATCACTTAGCATAATGTTTTCAAGGTTCATCCAATTTGTCATTGTCTCAGTACTTCCTTGGTATGGTGGAATAAAATCCACCACGTTTTTGTTATTCACTCATCAACTGATGAACATTTGGATTGTTTCCACTTTGGGGCTATTGAAAACAATGCTGCTGTAACCATTTGTATACAAGTTTTATGCAAACATGTTTTAATTTCTCTTGGATGGCTAGGGATATAGCTTAATTGGTAGAGGACTTGCCTAACATGTGTGAAACTTTGGGTTCAATCTCTAGTACCACAAAAAAAAAAAGAAAAGAAAAGAAAATAGACTTAATTTCTGTTGGAGTTACACCTATGAATTGAATTGCTGGGTCATGTTGTAACTCTTACATTTAACCTTTTGAAGAACTACCAGACTGTTTTCCAAAACAGCTGCATCCTTGTCCATTTCCACTGGTGATATATGAAGGTCCCCATTTCTCTTCATCCTCAATAGCACTTGTTCATAACTATCATTTAATTAAAGCTTTCCTCCTGAGAAATAGGACCTCATTGTGTTTTTTGGGGGGCAGGTACTGGGGAATGAACTCGGGGGCACTTGATCACTTTAGAGACAGAGTCTCACTGAGTTGCTTAGCATCTTGCAATTGCTGAGGTTAGCTTTGAACTCACAATCCTCCTGCCTCAGCCTCCTGAGCTG
The DNA here is from genome assembly GCA_020662805.1 of Glaucomys volans. Classification (NCBI taxonomy): domain Eukaryota; kingdom Metazoa; phylum Chordata; class Mammalia; order Rodentia; family Sciuridae; genus Glaucomys; species Glaucomys volans. The sequence goes on along the minus strand of JAJEJO010000159.1, from coordinate 330,928 downwards.
CTGGGATTACAGGGGTGCACCACTGCACCCAACTTCTCATTGTGGTTTTGATGGCATTTCCCAAATGGCTAATGATGAACATTTTTACAAGTGTTTATCGTCTACTTGCATATCTTTGTTGGAAATATGTTTATTGAAGTCTTTTCTTTAAAAAATTTATTATTAAGTTCTAAGAGTTACTTATATATTATAGACTTATATGTATTGTATCTTGAAGGTCCTTTATCAGATATTTAACTTTCCAGTATTTTCTTCCATTCTGTGGGTTTTCTTTTCACATACTGATGGTGTCCTATAAAGCATTTAAATTTCAATGTTTAAAATTAAATGTTTTTAATTTTTCCAAAGTCTCATTTATTTATCTCTTCTTTAGTTGTTTTTACTTTGGGTGACATATTTAATAAGGCTTTGCTTAGCTCAAGGTCATGAAGATTTACTCATATTTTCTTCTAAAAGCTTAATAGCTTTGGTTTTCATGTTTAGGTCTGCTGCCACTGGGGGTTAAGTTTTGAATATGGTGTGATATAAGGTGTCCAACTTCATTCTACATGGAGATATCCAGTTGACTTAGGAAAAACTGTTGAAGAATACTCCTTCCTTATTAAATGGTCTTTGTACCCTTGGCAAAAGTCATACTTACAGAGAAAGCTACCATGCCATCCTAGATAAGGGAACAATAGGAACTTGGACATTCAGTTAACATTGGTAACTGTACATGGCTACAATATTGGAGGAGAAATAAGTGATAGGTAATAAGCAAAGGAAAATGTGACAGATCTGTGTGATTTGGTTCAACTTTTTGTTTTTATTTTGCTACTCTTCTCTAATAGTAGGAGTATGCTGCTGCGAGAGGTTGCAATGCAGCAGAAATCCTAGTGAGGCCTGAAGTAGTATACAGAACTGATGTTCCTAGTAAGAAAGAGTATTAGGAGATTTTTGTATTATCTATTTTACAGTGCATAAGGAGACAGGAAGGGAGGAGATTTCTCCCTCTCTCAGCATCCATGGTTGAAGAAGATAGACATTTACAGATTAAATGATCTGTAATTCATATGCAATCTACAGATTTAATTCTATTTTACATGTTTAACATAATGATTCCTAGAGATATATACTTTGTTCATTATTATTTATCTTCCTGTACTCTCCTATAAAGATTAAGTAGCAGGAGGGCATAGATGAGACCCCACCTGTTCTGCTTGCAGTGGAGTCTCCCAGGAATTCTGGAAGGAAGACCTCTAGAATTGGGAAAGTCATATATGTAGCTGACATAACATAAGCTGGAGGTAAGCATATTTGTGTCCTTGGACTTTGGAAAACCTGGGAAAACTGATTCCAAGGATTTCAGAGAATGTCTATCTGTGATTCCACAGCATCTATTCTGAGCATGGAAAGTGACAAGACAAGGGGAAACAGCTCTCAAATATGCAGTTCTGCTGTGAACCAATGGACAAGCCCAAGTGGGAAGGAATCCAGGAGTAAAGAGGGCCATAACAAAACAGAAGAAAGAGCATGTACTAGAGGAAGACATGAAAAGGCACTGCAAAGAAAATTGCAGATGAACTGAAACTGTGCAACGCATGAAGCAGATCAGAATGGGTTACACAAGCAGGGTTGGAGGGACCCCAAGACAACCAAGGTGCCCATTATGTTCCACATCTTTATGTATCTGCTTCTACATCCTTGGCTCCCACTTTCAAATCACTCACCCACCCTTTGGTTCTGGCCTCACCACCTTCTCTAAAATTGCTTTATCCAAATTAAGAGACCAATTAAACTCCAAATCTTGTCTTCTTATTTCAGGGTGCATCCTGCTCATTGTCTCTTATAATATAAAGAGATCAACCTACTCTTTTTCCTGGACACTGTCCTGTCTTGGCCCATCACACTCCTCCTTTCTCCCTGATGGCTCCTTCTTTCTTTCCACCTGCTCACTCACACTCTGTATGAGTTGTGAACAATTTGTCCAAAAATGAACTCATTATTTTTCTCCAAAATTATCCTCCTCCTCCAGCACAGATTTTTACTACAAATGCTAAGCTAATGTCCCAGCCTCAGCTTCTCTCTTCCTCTTTCTCTCTAGGTAAATTCTCAGAGGGGCTTTCTTTAGCAAAGGTAGGTATGACACAACTCCGGAATACTGTCAATGACTCACCATTGCTCACAGAAACAGACCAGCCCATAAGTCTGTAGGCCACATTGGGTGGTTCCCAGAGCTCAGGATCATTGTGGACTGTAGTTTTGGGATATTCCTCATGATCTCTTTACTCTGGTTCTAGTTGCCTACTCATGACCTACTTCTTGGATAATGAAATAACCTACTGTCTGTTCACTCCATTATGCATGAAATATTACACAATGCCTTACACTTCTATTCCATAATTTGACCCAGGTGACTTTGTCAATATCCTATTTCTTCTTATACACACATCCATAAAATATCCCTTTCAGTTGACACCTATTGTTTATCCAATTATGTGCCCTTGCTTGTGTTAAGCATGCATACATATGCACATGTACACACATACACAGCCACATAAATCATATGACTTAGCTGTAGCAAGTACAAAAAAAACCTTTATAAAGATGGTGAACAAGAAGCTGAATACGAATCAACAGTGAGACAAGCTTGCCAAAAAATGTGAGTGCAATCTTGGTTTGAATGTAGGAAGGTAAATCATGCATTCATTCAACAGTGTTATCGATTTGTCTCCTCCATGCTGGCTGCTGCAGATAGGATACAGTTCCTGTCTTTTTGAAGTTTAATGTCTTTTGGGAAAATAGACATTAAACAATTGTAACCATAGAAATAAGTATAAAATTATAAAGTACGATGAGTTCTATAAGGGAAAAGAACAGAGTGTAGGGAGAGTATAATAGAGACTTAATTTAGATTAGGAGGTAGGAGTAGATCTCTCTGGGGAAGTAATTGAGAATTGAAGGGCAGAGCCAGAAGTGTGAGAGGAAAAGAAATCCCAGCAGAAGGACTTGCATGACAAAGGCCATCCTAAGGAGTTTGAATATTAACTAGGTTTAATGAACATCATCGAAGATGGGTTTTCCTGGATAATCACCTATTTCAGGGTGCTCATCTCACCACAGTGGGGAGTAGGCATTGCACACTACTTTGTAAACAACCTTTTAAAGGTGATTACAGATTGCAACTTCATCAGAGGAGTACTGTACAATGAAGAGTACTCTGGAAAACCAGAAGGGAGTGGAGGTGATTAACTTGGAGAAGACAAAATGCCAGAATGAAGGAAAGGAGTACAGTATTTATTGAGCACTTGCTATGTGCTAGTCCCTGTGTTGGGAGCTATCACATTTCTCATCCAAACATGACCACAACTTTGAAAAAAGTTAAGCATTAGGCCCATTCTACATATGGAGACATGGAAGCTGAGTGAGATTAAGTAACTGGTACAAGTAATAAATAGTAGAACAAACTTTCAAACCTAATTCTATTGATGTTGGTATCATCATCACAAAAATCACTACTTTTAGATTTCTAAAGGACTGCAATATTTTGAAGGCCCCAGATGTCTATAACAAGAAGACTAAGGGCAATGAGTGCATTGGAGGGTAGAAAGGATCAATTTGAAGCAGTGTCCTGGTAGACAGTGGAGTTGGGAGCTCCATCGGGGAAAATGTCAGATCAAACCAATGGACTAGAAGGTCCAGGAGTCATCTGTCTAGGAGATGCAAATTGGGGTTGGGGCTATGAGGAGTTATTCAAGGAGTGAGCAGCCATGATGAGCATATGTGACGTCCCTGAACTCTGCCTTAGTTTCTTCAGGTGGCTATAACAAAGCACCACAGACCGACTTATAAACAACAGAAATCCATTTCTCACAGTTCCAGGGGCTGGGAAATCCACGGTCAAGGTGCTGGGAGATTTGGTGTTTGATGAGATCAATTTTCTTGTTCACAGATGGTGATTTTTCACTGTCTTCACATGATAGAAGGAAAGACAAGCTCCATGGGTACAGATCCCACTCATAAAGGATCAGCCTTGGGAATTAGGATTTCAACAAATGAATTTTAGGGGGACATAGATGTTCAGGCCACAACAGGCTGCATTTGAAAAGAATTTGCCAGCTGTGATGTGTACGGTGTTGGAGCTGATGCCATACTCCTCCTGGTTAGCCCCTGGCCAGACTCTGACCATGGCTGCAGCACTAGGGCCTGACCACTTCTGTCCAAGCAGGCTGGACAGAACAACAACTTTCCCATGCATTCTCTGAGACTTTGTTGGATTGGACTTGGATCCTGAAGCTCTTTCTGTGTCCCAGGGGACCTGAACTAACACAGATACAAAAGATAGAGGAAAACTAGGAGCATTATAATGCTCCATTATAATGGCCAGGTATAAGAACCAGGTCTTACAAAGCACTTATTGTGTGCCACACACTCTTCTAGGAGCTTTGTGTATTAATTTATTTAATACTCAAGACACTACAAGTGAGTACTATTGTTGACACCAGATATAGGCGAGGGTTCATAAAAAAGTTAACAGTTGCACCAAAGCTCACAGTTTGCCTTTTGTAGAGTCTGAATTTATACCTATGCAGTCTGTCACAGAGTAGAAGGTCATGATCCTCATGCTATTTTTAAGCAACCCACTTCAAAATGGATATAGACAAACTGAAAGACTAAATAGCAAAGCCTTGTACAATATTTGCATGATATGTGAGGTGGTCTTCCTGACTGTTCTCTCCCATGGTCTTCCCCCTCTACACTCACCTTTCCTTCCTTTCCCAGAACCCTCTGTGGTTCAGGGCCTTCATGACTGCTATGTCCTGGGCCTGGCCTCTCCTCTTCTCACCCACGTAACATCACTGGACCCATGTCTACTCATTCTTCAGCTCCTGGTCAGTACCAAATCCTTGGGGAGATCAGACAGATCATGTTTGATCCCTTGTTGCACTCGCCATGTCTGCACACTCTGCAGTTGTTTTGTTCCCCAGGGCATCCCTGACTCCAGCCCTGGGCTAGTGCATTACGGAAGATATCTAGTGAATACACAGACAGGATGGTTCTACCATGGTGGTCCAGGTCTTAGTCACAGAGGAGGTAGGGTAGACAGAGGCTCATGGTAGAGACACACCCATACTCCAAAAAGGAACGAGTTGGAGAACTCTTTCAGGAGGGCCTGGATAGGCACTGGGTGCAGTGTCACCAGAGATATGCAGGGGACAGTGGACACTTGGTGGGATTTCATAAAGGAGAGTAGCCAATTGTACCCATCTATCTTTAAGAGTCCCTGAGTCACTTCCCTGATGCTGCATGTCCAGCTGTCCTGCCATCACCCATAGAAGGAGGCAGCATAATGTAGGGGAATAGCTAAAGGCAGAAAATGTCCAGTGTCACATCCTCTGGTTTGGATTCCCACCCTTTTTATTGCCATAGGCTTTTATCTTTCCTTAGCCTCCGTCAACACAGTGGAAGAATGGCCCCATGGGGAGTGGTAGTGCACAGATTGAATGCTCTTTTCTCATAGAGCCTATAGCTTAAAATAATTATAAAGATGAGAAAAACATAAATTGTCCATAAGACTTTAAATTTCATTAAACTGTTACTTAAAAATTGTTTCATTTATTTCTCCCACCAGTTGTGACACAGGTGACATCATTTCCACTTTATAGATGATACAGCTGAGGCTTGCAGGGGAGCTGGAAGCACTTCTGGGCCTTGGACCTGCTCTGAAGCTGAGCAATGTTGTCATGACTGTATGTCATCAAATGGGGTCAAGTGTGAGGAACACATATTTAAGCAGTCTTAGCTACTTTTATACATAGTGAATATAAATATAAATTGGTTATTGGCTTTATATCTGTAAGCCCTGATAAGTTAAAATGAATTATTTTTAAAACTTAATTTATGAAATAAGTATTTATATGTTGGAGTATTTAGCAAGTGAAAAAAATTAATATATTCTTTCTGTAAGTATGTTTAATAAAGGGAAAAAAACTCCAAGGACACATGTTTTAGTCATTTTCAGGCCAAAAATTCCAAGCATTTCAGCTTTTATAAGTAGTAACAAAGTAATTACATAAAATGATGGAGACAAAAGAAATACAGACACAAAATCATTCTGACATTGGTTTTTTAAAGAGTAGAATGAACTGGATAGAACTTTCCTATGTTCACATATGAATACGCCATCAGTGAAACTCCATGTCATGTACAACCACAAGAATGGGGTCCTAATTAGAATAAATTATACTTCAGGTATATATAATAAGCCAAAATACACTCAATTGTCATTTCTATCTAAAAAGAATAAATAAATTTTTTTTTAAAGTTACTACAGACACATTTTAGTTTTAATTCTGAAAAACACTTTTGGTATTTTCTCTCCTGGCAACTGGACAGCCAATGTATTAGGATGGGGTTGGGGTGAGGACCCTTCTTCTCAGAAAGACAAATGGTTTGGGCACACGGGTTGGACTAGGAGGACTGGACCAGGCTTTCGTCTCATATCATTGGCCTCTGGGAAACACCAGAAGAGCCACTGTCACTTGTCTGAGCCTCACTCTGTTAACTAGAAACAACTTGATAAATGTTTGGACACAATGGCTAACATAAATAGAATTACATGAGTCCTTTTATGTAAGACAAGAAAGTTTAAGTGCTTCCCTATACATAGTCTTATTTTGTCCCAAATACTTGTAAGGAGGCTAGAGAAGGGACATGCTGGTCCCTTTGGTAGTTGAAGAAAGTATGCCTAGGCGAGGTCAGTGGACTTGATCAAAGTTGCAATGCTCGGATGGTGTGGAGCCTGGACCTGACCCCAGGCCTGCTGGCTGTACTTTGGTGTGTTTTGCATCCACACACAGGACAGCCAACCAAGCGAAGGCTCCCTGTCTCCTTATCTGACATTCAGCTTTGGAGAAGGATGTGTAAGGTGACTGAGCTTGGTAAGAAAGGCATTTATGTGTAAGAGGCCTCTGTGCATTAATGCCGTGAGTGAGAAGTGGAACTAACATCTAATTTTAGTATGCAGCAAGGGCAGCCTGCCTGTTAATCGTATTCAGTCAGGCTGACTGAAGAGGAGAGAGGAATAAAATAAACATTTCACTTAACCTTTACAATTCGTATATTTTGATGGTCCCATCAGCTTTAGAACATGGTTCTCCCTGCACTCTCCAGCATTTTCTATGCTGCCTGCACACTCCTTTGTTCTCAGTTCTTTCTCCTCTCCTCCTCTTCTACCCCATCATGCTTCTTTTCTCCTGCTTCTTACCTCCTGTCATTCATTCTTCATGTTGATGTCCTTCAGGCCTAAGTTTTTCCCTATCCTCTCTCCTACTCTACTGTGAACAGAATGCAGGCTCCACTGGAGCCAAAGTGGACCTCAGAGGTGACCTATTGGTCATTCTGCATGTGGACACTGCCAGGAAGTGGTGGGGCCATGAAACTCCATAAACCACAGAGGAGGAACCTTGACAGCATTATCAGCATACAGGAAACAAAGGAAGAGAAAATAAGCAAGTGAAACAGTAAATTAAAAGACTCTTCTTATTTTGACATTCTTAGCCTACCTAGTTACAAACCAACAACAATAACAACAAAACATTACATGACAGCTGTGGAATGGAAGTACTTTGGGCATTATTGTGTTAACATGGCAATTACAAATGTAATGGTTAAACATAACAGCACAACGGAATTAAGATGGACAGGGCCCTGGAGTTTAATAGGTAGGAATTATCATGGTGCATCTCCTTGGTGGAGCTGTAGGGAGTTATTTTTGGATTAACTTGAAACAGGAAGTTATAAATTCCAATATAAATCCCAACCCATTAAAATGTGAGCAGGATGAAAATCTCTCTCTTACCAAAAGCAGTTGTTGGAACATAAAACCCTCGGCATAGATGTGTGCTGGGTTGTCCAACATGGTGTCCAACCACGAACCATATGTGTCTTGTGAGCACATGCAATGTGGCCAGTCCAGGTTTACATGTGCTCCAAGGGTAAATGCACACCAGATTTTAAAGACTTAGAATGAGGGAAGAAAACAATGTAACAGATCTTATTATTCATTTTCATATATTGACTGCATGTTGAAATGTTTGATGTTATATATAGTTCAATAAAATACATTTTAAAGTTAATTTTGCCCTCTTTTTATTCTTTTTAATGTGGCTGCTACAAAAATCTGGATACATATATGGTTCACATTCATTATTTGCATTATACTTCTATAGTATACCACTGGATTTCCAGAGCTTCCATTAAGAGCAGACAGGAAGAGAAATCCTTTCCAGAATAATAGTCAATACACCCAGTCCTGGCAATACTCTGAGAGTATTTCAGGGAGAAAACTGTTTTAAGATTGTTGTTGATAAAATCTAGCTACTTCAAGTGAACTTCAAGCAATTGTCAATGGGAACCAGAGAAAACAAGCCAATGTTAGCAGCCGATGGTAACAGAAACAACCACTTGGTAAAGAACTTGTACAGGGGAATCCAGACCAGACCAGCCAGAGACTTTGTCATTATTGTTGCCATATTTGCCTAAAGATATTTTTTGTTTTAGGAAGGAGGAATTGGAAGTTCTTGGGAGAAATCTATTTTTATTTGTATATTATATAAGACACTGTATGCCTTGTATACCATTAATTTATAAACAATAACAAATGGTAGTTAATTCTGCACAGAACATTCTGTAATGCTCAGTGAATCCCTTTGTGCACTTCATTAAGCTCCATTCTAAGAAACTTCTTCAGGTGTTCTGATGGTTCTCCATTTCAACTCCAGCTACCTCAAAATCCAGTAACAAATGGCTGAGAAAAAGGAAGCCGTCCTGCTCAAAGGATGTGATTTCAACCACACCCACCTGTTCTAGAAGGCAATGCTGCAAGTCCTATTAACATCCCCACCCAGTTACAAGAAATCCCAGTTTCAAAATCCTGTGTGGATAAAAAGAGTCCTAACATAAAGAAGATCTCTGCACACTCAGTAATCCAAAAGGAAATGCATCTATTTAGCTACCAGTGTAACCATGTAAGTATGAGTTATCCCAATAGGGGGGATTCGATGAGGATTTCTTTTTTTATTATTTTTTATTTTCTAGTACTAGGGATTAAACCCAAGGGCACTCTACCACTGAGATGACTCCTTGATTATTATTTTTTTTTTAATTTTGAGACAGGGTCTCAAAAGTTCCTGAGGCTGGCTTTGATCCTCCTGAATTGCTGGAATTATAGGTGTGCACCACCACACCTGGCTTGGTGAAGTTTTGAACTCCTCCTTTGTGTTTTAGAGCTATTATTCATACAGACTGTACCTGTGGACATACTGTCCTCTTGGGTTTCCTGTTAAAAATATAATAATATTTGCTTGAAGTCATTCAAGAAATTTAATACCAGAAACTATCTTTGTCTTTGTCTTTAGTCTTCTCAGGTACTACATTGCAATACAAGAGTAGGAGATGTGGTTATTTTTAAACCTGGGAGATAATAGATGACTGTGAGTTTTTTATATATGTCTAACATAAACACAAACTAAAAGGAAACTATTACAGAATGAAATCCGAAAACCAGATTTTAGTTCTCCACTGTGAGATACAACATAAGAGATTGAATTCTTTGGGATTCCCTTTAGAGTTATCCCAGACAAGAAGAGTTTGTTTTTCCTTCTAGGTATAAAGGAGGAATGTTCAAGGTAGAAGCTAGACCCATGTTTAGATTCATGCTGTAAGCACACGAATTGTAGATGTGTACATTGGGCTTATGAGCAGCTCCTTGCTTTGTGTTGACCATTGAAAATGGCTGCAACTTATTGTTTCTCTTCTCTGTTCTATTTTTCAGTGGTTCAGATACCAATATATGGTGTATTAGTATAGGTTGCTGAGATTCATACACTTCCCATTTGACAGCTTTTTGCAGAGTTAATAAACTCTGACACCCAGCATTCAAGTTTCTACTTGCATTGTAGGCAATCAAGTTTCTGATCTGTTCCTTAAAAGCTATAGGATTTTGAGCAGATTATAAAGTCATTCCAAGGCTTAGTTTGAATCATCTATAAAATGGGGATAATGATACTGCTTCACCTGGAGATTGAATAAGATATGGTCCACATATTCACACACCATGTAAATGCACATAGTGGGGGTGCAGATCATAGCTGCTGAATAGCCCATTCTTAAATACGACTCTAAAATATTTTAAGAGACAGCTGCCAGCAATCTCAATTTTCTCCCACAGTGAAGGGAGTGCTATTCTAATATTGCCACTTACACCAACAAGAACTTTGAGCAGGAGAAACAATGCTGAGGAGGGATTTGGGCTGATCCATCTAAGTCAGCAACCCAAGAAATAATTGTTCAAATGTTTCTAGCTCTCAGTGGGTGCTGTCTTAGCCCAGAGCCACATCTCACAGGATGTTGACTGCAGTCATGACTGGGGTTAAACATAGACCATGTCCTCATATCTTGGAGTTGCTCAATTCGTTCATTATATATTCATCAAAAATTGACCGAGCTCCTTCTGGGTGACAAGTAGTGTTCTAGAAGCAGGGAATGTAGGTGTGAACAAGGCTGGCAGTGCCCTCACCCTTAGGGAGTGTCCACTTTGTAAGGAAACTGGCTTTAAAAATAATCACCAAAAATAAACTTACCGACCAGGTCTGTGATCACGACCACATACAAGGAACATTTTACCTTGAAACCTCATAATAACACAGCAAGGTGGGTCACTGGCCTTTCATGTTGTATGGAAATGAGCCCTAAAGGCCCATGTGTCCCCAAGGCACCTAGGAGACCGGGACAGAGGTGAAGCTGGGCTTTTCTAGTCCCACCATGCTGCCTCAGGAATCCTGCTGGGAGAAAGATGCAAAATAAATAAATCTTAGGTTTCCTCCTTGTAAAATGAAGAGAAGTCCCCCTGCTAGGGTCCTGAGGATTAAACAAGCTCCTAGAGGAAAAGCACTCAGATGGGCACCTGACACTAAGGGTCATTAAAAACACATGGTAGCTGCTCCCAAAGAGGTCGCAGAAAATAAACAACTGCAACACAGGGTAATAAAAATCCCTGGAAGGAAGAGGTTCTAGAAGTGACTAACACTCTTTTGCAAAAGGAGAGGAGGCATCTAGATGAGTTTTGAACACAGAATAGGCTGTGCAGCAAAGGCCAGAGCATCAGGAGGAGAGGAAACAGGAAAGAGCAAGGCTCTTGGTAGGGGGTGGACCATAATTGCTGCTTCTGGTTGGAATATGAGTGCCCTGGAGGAGGGGCGAGGGATGAGTTGGCTAAGCCCAGAGAATAATCCCTTTTTCTACGGCTGTCAGGAGCTCTGGGAGGTGATGAGAGAATAGGAGAGGCAAAGGAAGCCTCCAAGGCCCAGGCCCAGACGCGGTGGGCCATTTGGACCTCCATCATCTGAGAGGTGAAACCCCAATCGTGTGCCAAATTGCCTCTTCAGGCTCCAGCCTCTCCCTACTGTGGACTGTTTGCCTGTCTGGAATGAGATAATTTGTCAGACACCAGCTGCTGATCATTCTTTCCTCATGGGCACATTTATTATTATGTTACAATGCGCATGAAGAATCTTTACCATCACTGGGGTGAAAATGATTAAAATGTGGGGATTTTTGGTGCTGTGTGTGTGTGTGTGCAGAAATTCTCAAGCCTTCCTTCTGCCAGAGACAGCATCATTGGTCATGCACCATGTTGGGGGAGCAGCCTGGGGAGGGGGTCATTGCCATAATTAACAAACAACCAGCAGAGAGTCCCAGGGTACCCTGCCCAGGAAGGGGGACTGTATGGAGCCTTTGTGATCAGCCCAGGAGTTCAGCCACCTAGGAAGCTGGGCTATATGTCTCTGCAAAAGTGCAGAGGATGGGCTGGCTGGCTTCTAGAGCTGAGCATGTCTAATTATGTACCAGGAGGCAAGAAAAGGTGTAGGTCTGTCTTTCCAGTTCAGAGAGAGAAAAAAAATATGTGGTGTCTCGCGTCTAAGAAACGAACAGGCTGACCTTTTCAGAGCGTCTGAAAGAAAAAACCAGATGTATTTCTCAAGAGTCACTGTGACTGAAGGCTTGCATTGTACACTCACATAAAGGGAGAGCTAACCAGAAACCAGCAGCTGATGATCTGAAGCCAGGCTGTGCTATTGTCCGGCACACAAATGTTCTACAAGGACCCAGACCACCATGCAGTTCTCTGTGCACAGACTATGGAGGCTGGGGGGCGGGTGGTGAGGGCTTTTCTTTTCCTCCTTTTCTTTCTTCCCTTCCTGAAGCCTTTTCCTTCCAATCCCTCTGCAGTCGCTCACATTCAACTGTTAGCAATTATTCCCATTGACCCTCCTTGCTCTCCAAACGGGTGTGGGCCTCGGAAGGTCTCCTCTTTGTACCTGACAATCCCATGTGACAGCAGGCTCCAGGGAGGAGGTGAGGTCTCAGTTCCCTGGGGATAGTCACCAGGGATTGAGAGGCTGTGATTTATTTTCCATAGAGCAAAGTCAAAGCAAGGCGACTGTGTGCTGGGAGACAGACAGGGAATCCCCCAGCCTCATCAAGGGCTGCTCCCTATTGTCCTTGGGCAGGCTCAGGGCGAAGGCTGGTGGTGTTGTAGGGGGAAGGGAGCAGGAGCAGATGACAAAGAGGAGGCAGCCAACTGAGATCCTTTCTCCAGTCCAGCCCAGGTTTTTTTGTTTGTTTGTTTTAAATTTCTCCATAGCCTTTGCCTTCCTTAGCATTTAGTGGGCACATTTCAGCTCCCCTACAAACTGAAGAGTGTTTGAAGACAGACACTTATCATACTCTCTCTTGTCCTTCCATTGTCCATGGTATTATATTTGCACCAAGTGGGCTCTCAACAAATGTCTGCTCAATGAAATTAGCTCTGTGCCCCTTAGATCATGGTGTCTGGCTCTTCCTTGTTGTTCGCAGAGTAGACCCTCCTAGCAGCAACCTTCCTTGGTTAGTGTAAAGCAGCCACTGCCCAGGGAACCCTGTCACTTCATTTTGCTGGGAAAAAAATTATATATGTATATTTTTTTTCCATGTCTATAGACATTTACTAAACCACATTGTTGGTCAGTAGGTAAAAACAAAAAACAAAAAAACAAACAAACAATTCATCTAACAAGATGAAATCATAGCTCTCTGTCCTTTTAAGTGGTCTGGGTATACTTTTCAGAAAAGTCCACTCGAGGGTGACTCAACAATATTCCAGAAACAGGGTCATATTACCTTTGCAAATGGGATCAGAAATCCTGCTGCCCAATGGCTGGACACAGGATTGCTCTGGGATCTAGGCTTAGATGCTGTCCCTGAGGTTGCAGGTTCTACCTTGTTTATAATTGGTGCAGCCCTTCCTTTGAATTGGAGGTAATTCTGATGGTGTATATGTTTGGTTCCTGTTTTTCCTCCCCAACATTGCAAGTTCCATGTAATGTCAGCAGCAACAATAACAACAACAGGATTTATTGTGCGCTTAGTATGTCAGGTGCTATTTTTAAAACTTCCCATCTATTATCTTACTCTAGAGTTTGTTTTGTGAAAGTGGACTCCTCCTGCCATGAAGAGTGGGTGGCCCGGAATTATAAATAACTGTGGAGCCAAGAGAAGGGATGGATGAACCAATAGAAAGAATGAATTAGGTGTATTCCTTACAAGAGTGTTACTAATGAATTATGGCAAAATATTAGAAAAAGAGATGGTATGAGAAAATGACCAAGTCAAAGGGACATTTTAATTCCTTCTTGAAAATGCAGGTGAACCTGGTTTTATGCAGTAAGTTGCACACAACTCTGGATTTTTCAAGGATATATTTTTATGTAAGATGCATCAGGGAGTTAAGCTATTTTGAGAGAATTCTGTTGTGAGATCTTTCGTTCAGCAAGGAATCATTTTGTAATGCAAATAAATCACCCCTCTCCTCCAAAATTGTAATCACTGGTAAGAACATCACACATTAACATCCTTCAAACTGCTTTCCTTCAAATACAGTCATATGCTTACATATAGGATTTTTTTGTGCATGTCACTGAAGAACTCAGTGTATTGAACATCTAGTATTTAAGATCCCTTTAAAGAATCATAAATACTGTGCAGGAAAGGCCCCCATTTAACAGATAAGGAAACTGAGGTTTAGTAAGAAAATGTAACTTGCTCTGAGAAAATCTGTTTGACAGCTCCACATCTGAAGGGTTCCCTCAGGCATAATACCATTTTGAATCATAACCTGAGATGATTGGAATTCAGAATCTGTCTGACTTGTTGGGTTGTACCCCAAATGGTGATACCTGGTTCATGCCTAGATTCATTCATTTATTTAGAAAAATTTTGAAGACCTTCTATGTGCCAGGCACTGCTCTGAGAACTGACATAAAGAGCAGAAAGACAACTAGAAGAACTCAGCTTTTAAGGACTTTTCCACAGCTGCCCCTGTCCAAAATGGTAGCCACTGGTCACTGGATTTTGCATTAAATTCATGAAAGTTTTGAAAATTAAATATTTAGTTCACTGATTTTCCTACAGAATCTCAAGTCCTCAAGCACTTGAGTTTCAAGTGCACCCATTTCCATGTGAGGATGAAGCAGTGTGGCAGGATGACAGGAAATGCTCCCCTACTGGTCAGGGAAGGTTCTCTGAACCATCACCCGAATGCTGTTTCCATGGATATGTGGGGAAGAACATCCCTAGAAGGTGAGTACTCTGGACAGCGGCCAACAGGTGTCCAGCTTAGGTGTGGGAAACCTCTTTGGAATAGGGATTACCGAATGAGAGGGCAACATTTAGGGATGAGGTCCAAAAGGGAGGCTGGGACAGATTCTGCAGGGCCTCTCAGGTCAAGTTAAATCTTAGATCTCCATGACAACAGTTTTAGTCAACTTTTTTGTTGCTGTGACTAAAAGATCTGACCAGAAAAATTATAGGGGGGGGGGAGTTTACTTGGGGTCTCATGGTTATAGAGGTGTCAATCCATAGATAGCAGGCTCTATTCCTCAGGGCTAGAGGTGAGGCTGAACATCATGGTGGAAGAGTATGGCAGAGGGAAGCGGCTCACATGATCAGGAAGCAGAGAGACTTCACTCACAAGATACAAACTATGTACCCTCAAGCCCTCATTTAAGACTCAGTTAATCTCCATCAGGAGATTAATGTGCTAATTTGGTTGAGGCTCTCATAACCCAATCACTTCTCTAAACCTTCTTGCATTGTTTCACACATGAGCTTTTGGGGGACACATCACATCCAAGCCATAACAACAGGTGAGCACCAGATTTAGAGCTGGGTCTTTCCCTCCCCTTCTCTCTCCTCCTCTCCTTTCAAACTCTCTCAAATCAATCAAACAACCAATCAATCATATATATTTCTTTCCTCCTCCCTTCACTCCCCTTATAACTTACATCTTTGTGACAAAATATCTACAATTTGTTTATAATGCTCTTGAGGAAATCGGTGCAGAGAACATTTTACACTATACAGCATCAAATCCTCTTCTTGGTCCAGGACTCTGATCCTATGCCTGCAAGATTTGGCAGGTCTGTGCTTCTTAGATAGACATGATGACTGGGACAGTGAGGTTTTGTTGTGGTTTTCATTTTCTAGTTGGAGAGAAAATGAAAGTTCTTCAAAACCAATCCTAAAGTGTGCTGTGAACAGGGAAACAGTGATGTGGTGTTTTTCTTTTCAATTCACGTAACACATTTATTGAGCATTTACTTTGCACCAAGTGGTTTTTCCAGAAATGAAGGGGGATTTTTTTCAGGACACTGGACTTTCTGTACTGAAATGAAAGTTTTGGGCAAATTGGAATTGATTGTCTACCTACTTGTGCAGGACACTGAGACGACAAAGATGGATACTGTGCCTGCCTTCAAGACATCACAGCTTGAGAGAGAAGACAGGCAGTACAAACTCTAAATACCTTGAGGAGGACACAGTTGCTCTGGCCAGTTGCCTTCCTGTGAGGCCCTGGTTTGGTGACAGTGATAAGAGCAGACTCTGGGAGGAGAGGATATCTGGTTTGATTCTGTACGGTGACCGAGGATGCCTACTGTGGCTCCAGCTCCAAAGCTCTTCCTGGGCTCTCTGGGAGGTTCATTAACAGGTAGGCTAAAACACCCACTTTTCTACCAGAGAACCAGATCATGACCTGATCTCAGCGATTCTGCTGGTTCCCAAAGACCTCATGTTTGATGGCTTCATCTGGTTAGGAAGCACCAGGGAGAAGGGAGGGACTACATATGTGTCCACAGGGGTGTCAATATGTGGGCACAAGGGGGCTGTTGATCACATCTGTCATTCTCTTCTGTTCTCAAGACCACTCCAGGGCATCTCTGAGAAACTCTATTCATCTAAATTCGAGGGACAGAGGAGTCAGGCGGAAGGCTTTTCATAGGCGAGCTGCATCTTGCGCAGTGAGTGTTGCTCAATTCTTTCTCAGAAGCAGACATTAAAACCTGCAGCACAGTCATTTAGAATTTCAAAGGTTTCTTCTTCAGGGGGTGGGACACAAAAGACACCACGGTTATTCACATAATGCTGGGATGGTGGGGAACAGCAGCACACCATTAACAAGACAGCCGCAAACCTCTATAGGGAAAGGCAAGAGCTATTCTGCCAGCATAAAGAAGATGCCTCATTACAGTTGCTTTAAAAAAAGATTATTATCATTATTGCTTTTTAAAATTCACTCCTGCATTCTACCTAGGTTGGGAGAGCTTAGGAGGGGAAAGAGAATTTTTAAAAGTAGTTCATAGATCACTAAGAATCACAAAACACTCAAGATTCAGTACCTCTCTCTCCCTCAGCTGAGGGTGTCAATCAGAATTTAGAATAAATGCACACCTAAATCAAGTGATCCTTCATTTCTTAAGGTAGAGATCTTGCAGGATGGCTCTATGTGGTTTTAAATGGAGCCCAAATCCTAGCCAACCATTTGAAGGACCACATAAGATGGAGTTTCTCACACATAATGCTGCTGGTCCTCCAACATTATCTCGCCTGGCTTTGCCTGTCTTCCTCTCCTTTGTTTTGGAATTACATGAGGCGGATGCCACAGATCTGAGTTGGAAAACCAGGAGCCCAAGCTGCAGGAACAGCCAGCAGACAACATTGTCTCTGAACTGCTATTGTTTCTATTTTAGGAGCACATTGAGTGATTAGCTTGGGTAACAGTAACATCGCATTACCTTGCACAGGCTGGAAATGTCTTTCAATAAGGAGGCAACACCGAGGCCATGTGATACAATCCCGTAGACAGAGCCAAGTGGAATACATCAAAGAGAGCCTTGATGCAGATGTTTCATGCAGAAGAAAATTAGGTCAGAGACCACTTCAATTTCAGCTTCTGCCAGCCTCGTTTGAGAGCTTCCAGTGAATTCGTAATGAATAGCTTCTAGGGCACTTTTCTCTCATTCAGTCACAGGCTGCCACAGCTAGATGAGCGTTCCATGTGGAATCTTCTCTCATTATTTAAAACTGCTACTTTGTGTTCTGAAATTCCAGAACCCTTCCAAGGCGCCATCACCACGGGCCTGAAACAAAAAGACTCCAAAAATACAGAAAGACATTAATTTGTATCGTATTCCTGTGCTCTCTCTTCCCATCCATCATATACATACATGTTTTTTAATACATCCCCAGCCTCTTTTTCATCTGCTTATGCAAGTCCATAAGCTGTTGCTGAGGAATATTGGAGATGTCAGGCTTTTGTAATCTCACTCAACTCTGAAGAAGCCAAGTGGTCTATAGGTGACCAAATGCTTTGCTGCCTTCTTACAGGGAGTGTGCATACATGCGTGAGCGTGGCGTGCATGTATAAAAAAAGCTTTTCTCTGAAAAGAAAAGGGCAGTGTGACCTCAATGAAAGGGAATGATGCGTCTTCTCCCTGCCCACCCCCAGCCCCAATGCACATGTTATTCATTATCCTGGAGGGTTAGAATCTAGGGCGCCTGGGGTTCTTCCTTTTACACCCACTACCCTTTTAGGGTTTCACACTGACACATCCTTGCTGATTGGAGTGGGGGTGTGTAGAATGGATTCCTTCAATTCATGCCAGGAGAAGAATCATTAGCTTCTAAAATGCATTTGGAACTGAGGGCACAGAGAGGCAGACTCAGGAGGATCACAGAGTCTCCTCAATGCTGGTGACGCTCCGATTTCCCATGGGAAAGGAAATGAAGTGGCAGTCCCAGCTCCAGCTCACCGTGACACAATTGCTTTGTCTTTGCTACCTCCAGAGCACCAGGGCCTTCATTAACTGGTTTTCTCGATTCTGAGGTTTGCAAGGCAGGAGCAGAAAGCCTCAGAAAAGCACTCCAAGGCTTGGTCTGCTTCAGTCCATCATGGGAAGCCATCATGAACATGTTGCTTTTCTTGTCCTGCCATTCAAATCATCACATCCCACACAAAAGATGCTGGTCTTTCAGTCTTTCTACCCCAACTTCCTGCTCTCCTCCCTCTCACCCTTCTCCTACTATGTTTTCCTTTGTGTTACACACAAGTATACACACGCACACACACACACATGCACATGGCACACACACACACAAGCACTCAATTAAAATTTCTGAGGGCAGATATGTAGGGGAGGCAGTGGCAGCGAAGTAGAAAGATGACCTGACAGAGACCTACTTCAGCTCCACCTCTGTGAACCTTGACAAGAAGCTCTCTTTGCTACATTCAGTATCCTCACCTGAAAAAATGCAGGTACCCATTAGTGAATCCTTCACAGCTTTGATGCTGACTCAATAAATAATCTTTCTCTTGTGTTACATGCCATCAATGTCCCTCTGGAAGTGTCTGACTATGGGTTGTAGTCACAGATCTACCCACTAAGCTGCTAACAAAGCCCTTGTTCATAGAATTAGTATGGAGACATTCTGGGCATGATCATGTATCAGTAGGGGAGTGCAAGTTCTTCCAGACACTGTAAATGGGGGACAGCTCAACAGAGGAAAGATAACATTGACTTTAGAATCAGATAGTTGTGAGTTGAATGTGACCTTGCTGTGTGACCTCAGGCAAGTTACTTAGCCTCTCTGACTCTTTCTTCCACAGTTACAGGGGTAAGACTCTTTATGAAAGACTATTAGAAGATGAAATGAGACCATGTGAAGTAGACAGTTTAGCACAGGGCTTGTTTGTGGTAGGTACTCAATAAATATTAGCATGAGTCATTGCTATTAAAAATTAATAGTGGAAATATGTATGCACATGTGCAGAGGAGGTACCTATGATTCAGGAGAGTGGAAAAAATTGACATGCTATTTGAATTGACTGTTTCTGCTCCATACAGAACACCTTCTGAAATACACACACACACACACACACACACACACACACACACTTCAATTTCTAAAGGCAGTAGCAACCCAGTTCTAATTTCTTTTAGATAACACACTCAAAGTGCTTTGTAGAGATTTTGGCACATGAGTGCTCAATAAAGGCTGGTCGCATTCATTTTTATTTGCAATAGTATCTTTCCAGATAGTGAATCCCAGGTTATCATGCCCCACTCTCCTCTCTGAAGAGGCCTCTGTTTAACAGGTGACATGGGGCAGAGAAAATCTAAGTAGGAGACAAAACCCATCAATGTGATGTGGAGTTCTTAATCACAAAACCATAGCACTTGAGAGCTTGGCAGGCAGAGAAGCTGAAACACAAAGAGGTCCCGTAACTTGACCAAGGTCATGGAAGAAGCCAGGTTCTCACTGATCTCCACTGTGTTCCTGGCTGTCCTAGAGCTCACTCCCAAAAGGAGCATCAACGTGAAAACGACTGACAAAGCCTAGGTGCTTTCCACCTGCCTCAGTCCCTTCCCAACACCTCCTGGATCTCCTCAGCAGCCCTAGTGAAGGGCCACCAATGTGCAGTGGCTCTGGGGCCATCTGCCACCAAATGCACCACTGCCAAGGCAAAGCATTGCCTCCTCAGAACTGGCCTTGGTCCCCATGAAGGCATGGAGGACAGCATTGCCCTAGGAAGAGGCTGTGCCAGCACCAGGCTGAGAGTGTGACCCAGGAAGAGCTGCCCAGAGTTAACCAGCACCTGCCAAACTGGCTCTGTGTGCTGGTGCGTGGCCACGGGGGCTGGGAGAAGCCAGAAAGGCCAAGAGAGGAAAAGAGAAACATCCTTTTGTCTTTTTCTATCCTTAGTCATTCACTCCGGTGCTTATTCATTTCCTTATTCATCTATTTAATTACTCTTTATCGAGCACTGCATTTGGAGCAGGGGAGCTTCTAAAATTTCATTATTTAGTAAAAGAGACTACATGGATGGAGATACAAACCAATTACAACTCAATATGGCAAGTGCTATAATCGCAAAATGCTGTGGCAGAACAGACAAGGAAGGCATTCAATTTTACAGCTTTGAAAGTGATAGATGGCAGAGAGCTTGTGTACTAATTAGGGTTGGATCATAGAGACAAAATACTTGATAAATAAATATATGTGTACACATAAGCATATGAACACATGCACACATACACGTGTTTTGTGCACACATCTACCTTTAGGGATTTGACCTTGCACAATTGTGGGTGTTGATTTAACAGTCTCCGAACAACTATTGTCTTTGCCATGATTTGGCATCCCTGTTTTGTAAAGGGCCAGATAATAAATGTTTATGGCTTTGGGAGACATACAATCTCTTGAGCACAATTCCTAAACAAATGGGTGTACATCAATAAAACTTTGAAAAGCAGGCAGAGGACTGGATTTGCCTGGGGCCCATAGTTTGCAGACCCCTGGTCACCTTTGGAACTGGTTCTGGAGCCTGAAGTCAGTAGGGCAGACATTCATGTGAAGGTGGGTGTGAAGTGGGGACAACAAGGGAAAACTGAGCAGTATGAGAATGGAGGAAGACCTGGAGTTTGCTCTGTCTCAATGACTTCAGGCCTTCAGCTTCAATGCTGTTTGAGTGCCTTCCATCAGGAAGCTAATCCCAGGAGCTAGAAAAACTAAAGGATAATCCCATGGAAGCTGAAGTTGCTGTTGATCTGGTTGCTTTGCCTCAGGCCAATAAAGTAAACCAGCAGATAAGTGACAACAGACCTGTCGCTACAGCACCTGATGCTCCTGTGTGGACCTTCTGAATGGAAATGCATGTGGCTTCTGTTTTAATTCAACCTTCCAAAACTCATGCAAAATGCTTATGACCCACTAACTTTGAACACTAACTTTGAACAATGTAGGAAAGGAAATCCTGGGAAGCATTGTTCCAGCCGAAGTCCACAATAAGGAGGAAGGTTTCAGAGAAGAGGGTACCTTGACCCTGGATGAGGGTTTTCCAAGTGGAGAGTTCCCTAAGGATCCCCAGACAGCATGACTAGAGTGTGATCTGTCTACAAATGGCTCCAACATGTAGTTTAAAGGAAAGAAGAAACAACCTGTTCTTGTGCTT
Source organism: Glaucomys volans (assembly GCA_020662805.1). Lineage (NCBI taxonomy): Eukaryota > Metazoa > Chordata > Mammalia > Rodentia > Sciuridae > Glaucomys > Glaucomys volans. Next base: position 309,561 of record JAJEJO010000159.1, on the reverse strand, counting down.
GCCAAACATTTGAAGAATTTGTTCCTATTTTTTTCCTCATTAATTAGGAACTTTCACCAGTATCCAGATGTGAGCTCTATGGCAGTCTTGGTTCACTTTTACCCCGGCAGGCTCAGGGCCCACCTTCCTGATCATCCCCAGGAGGCAAACCTCACCCTTGGGACAAGATGACTGATCTGTCTATGTAGTCATGGGCATCCAATGAACAGATTTGCATATTTTTTAGCAGATAATCCCCATAACATTTTTATCTGAGTCACAGTGCTGAATTCTTCCCCCCTTCTTAGTAGCTTGCTCCTTCTTCCTGTGTTTATCTTCATTAATGCTGTCAGATTTTACTAGATGTTCTGGCACCAGAGGTTATATTTAATTTCCCATTCTTCTAGTTCCTTCATATGTCAATACTACCTCCACAACACATCCATTCATCCATTGTCTCTTCATATATCTATGTTTTTAATCTACCCCTCATCTATCCATCCGATCATCCATCTGTCCACTTGTCCCAATCCATCATCTCCGTTTGGGGTGGGGAGGCACTTAGTCTACTTCAGTCCTCTGTCATCTCACACCCAAATGATCACAAGGTCCAGTGAACTGGTTTTTCTGAAAGGCTTAGTGAACGAATATGAAATGGAGCAAATATAGGCTTACATTTATATTCTGTTTTTCTCTTTTACTAATTGTATTTTCTCTCTGGGTCTGTTGAGGAAATAATAATATCCACATCTAGGGATTTTTGCAGACATTAATTGAAATAAAGTGTATTAAGCACGTAGTGAGACATCCCCTAAAACATCCCCTTTTCCCTGTTCCCTATCCCCTTCCCTGTCCCCTTTCCTGCTTCTACACACGTCTTCATAGGTACATACATTTCTCACTTAACTCTCTGGGCTTACCAAGAGAGTGGAGCTATTCTTCTTGTTATGATCGTGTCCTCCCCAATTCCTAACTTCCTGTTGACACTCATCATTGTCTGTGACTCCTTTGTTCATGGAAACTCTTCTCCCTGAATTCTCTCTCTTCAGCTTTCTCTTTGTAGAAAATTGATCTGATTTTCCAGATCCACTCATTCCCCAGATAAGATGCTACTTCTTTCCACAAGTCTTCCTGAATCCCCTAATTTAAACTTTTAGCCCACCACATTACTAGAAGACTTTATTTGTAGGAAGGGGAATGGGAATAGCATTTTGGCACATACTGCTTAGTATTGATACATCTGTTATGTACTTTCCACAACTGCCTTATGAAGTAACTGCTGTTATCTTCACTGTTTAGCAGAACTGGTAAAAGCTGGAGGAAACAATTTAACTCTGGCCCATCTGATTCCAAATGTCCTTTTCATTTCACATTATCTCACCTTCCATCTTCTACACTATCATAGTCAGAACTGCACTCTGACATTTATAGATTTTTTTTTAAATTAAAAATTATGATGAACTTTATTATTAAAAAAGAAGAGAGGGGGGTTAAAGTTTTGTTTATTCTTGTTACAGGATCACTTTAAATATCCTAGTATAAAAAGGTAAACTTCTTATCAATAAGCATGTGGTGATCAGGTGCAGTACAGGTACATACCTGTAATCCCAGGAGTTCGGGAGGCTGAGGCAGGAGGATTTCAAGTTCCAAGACAGCCTCAGCAACTTAATGAGGCCCTAAGCAGCTTAGTGAGACCTTGTCTCTAAATAAAAAATAAAAAAGGAGCTGGGGAATGTGGGTCAGTGGTTAAGGGCCATTGGGTTTAATCCCTGATAAGAAAGCAAGCAAGCAAGAAAGAAACAAAGAAAGAAAGAAGAAAAGAAAGAAGAAAGAAGGAAAGAAATGGAAGGAAGGAAGGAAGGAAGGAAGGAAGGAAGGAAGGAAGGAAGGAAGGGAGGGAGGGAAGGAAAAGAAAGGAAAGGAAAGGAAAGGAAAGGAAAGAAAAGAAAAGAAAAGAAAAGAAAAGAAAAGAAAAGAAAAGAAAGGAAAAAAGAGCATGTGGTAAATAATCCATCAGAACATTGGACCCTACATTTAGAGGCCTTATTCTAGGAGATTGTGCCTCTGTTCGAATGTGGTAAGTGAACATAATTTTCCAACATTCTATTATCAAGGTAAGGTCAATTTTAGTTTTCCTTCTTTTTAAGTAAGGAAGTCTGCAACAAAAAGGAAATTATCATTATTATTATTTGGTTAAGTTCACATAATAAAAGACTCTTCATACATTCCAAGGTCCTGAGCTATTTTGTGAAAATTCGTGGACTGAGCCCTGCAGCCAGCAGGCAGCCAGCCCACTTATTTATCGTTCCATGGCATTAGTAACCCTGTAAAAGTTAAATTTGTTTTATTTATAGGTTGGAAGGGCCTTCACCCATGAGGAGTGCTAAATAAATAGACTTTTACCATCATTCTCCAAAGAGGTTGGGAAGGAACTGCTCAGGAGGAAAGCCTGCAGGGTACAAATTGTCAGAATGAAGTATAGTCCTTTGTTCAGAATCAGAAGAGTTAACCACTCAAATCATAAAGTACCAGACGAAGCTCACTTCACCAAACAGTGGTGAGCAAAGTGAGAAGAAAGACAAGAGACATGGAAAACACCCAGGGTGTAGCTCTCCAGGTTAAATCTAGGCAAGTTCACTTGGGATTTTTTTTTTTATACCCAAAAGACCCAGGAAGTCTGCTACAGAACAGCTCAGAAAAAAGAGTTCCAAACTTGATGTTTAAACAGAGTAAAACAGAAGGATTGTAGCAGATAAGGCAGAACACATCTAGGAGGTGCCCATGTTTAGTTGTACAAACTTGAGAATAAGAAGAGCAACTCAAAGTTATTGAATTAAAGGTATTCAAAGATTCCTGCAATGTCATTAAACACTCCAATCAGATCTTAAATCTGTTATCTATTTGGAGAAAACCAAGATGGTTATGATCTTTGCTAACTCCCCAAATTCTAAAACGCTCTTATGACAGGAGAATGCTGCTAACTCACTCTGAGCTTTGAGATCTTTGCCAAGAGAGAGAATGAGTTTTGCTTGCTTGGTCCACATGAACTTGCCTGGGGTTCCTTCTGATTCATAGCATTTATTCCCTCAGAGAGTTGCCTGAGACTGAAGACAGAGCTATAGCATTGGGACAGAGCTGACCTAACTGACTCTCATGGGAATGGACCACAAGCCTTGGCCTTCCACTGTGATTCCTAAATATTTGAGTTAACTGGGTTTGCCTCCCCCACAAATAAGTCGCAGCTGCTTCCTAAGGGGGACGATGAGATTCTCAGGTATCATATTTAAAATGCTGTACCCTTAAGACAAGTGAGATTTGCCTTCAAAGCAGTGTGTAGAACCTTCTAAAGAGAAGGCTTGCCTGTCATAAACTATTCATGAAAGTCATCATGTTTCCAGAGCCACCGACTTTCTAGTTGCCTGAACTTGCCTAATCACCCACTGTCTCATCTCTGACAGCTCTGTTCTCAAATCTACCTTCAATCCGTTTTTATCGCTTTCAGTTTTTTATCCTGGACATGATGTCTGGTTTGGTTTGGTCCTGACCTTGAGCATTCCCAACTCCCAACTCTGCTTTCTCTACTCGTATTGGAAGAGAGTGTCAAGGTCAGACCCTCCCGCCTGTGTCTGCTCTTAATTCCCCATCCCATCCACTTTTGTGAGCTTTGTTCTTTCTGTGAAAGCATTGATGACTCAAAGAGTTTCCCCTCCGACACAAAGCCAAAAGCAGAACAAGGACTTCCACGATGAAGTCTGCAGGGTTGGAGGCTGAGAGAATGTGCTCATCACCCTTGGCACCTACACCACAAAAGGCCTTGTGTAACCTCATCCACTCCAGAGGACTCTTGATGGAAGAGATAGTCATGCCCATTTCAGACTGGGCCTCGGCTGCCTCTGTGTCCTAAAAACGTCAACCATGTCCCTGTGCATCAACCGAGGTGCTGCAATGGAATACTAAATGTTCTAGAGTCAGGCAGAGCTGAGTTTGAATCTGATTCTACCCCTTGCTAGCTAGCTGTGTCACTGTGGTCATGTTCCTTAACTCCTCTGAGCCTCAGTTTACTCATTCACAAAATGGGGATAATCATGTTTACCTTATACTGTCATCATAAGAATTTCAAGGGATGATAGATTAAAAAATGCAAGACATTATGTATAATATAAAATAAGTAGAGTTTATTGATATTTATTATATTCGTCATTACTGTTAGTGCCACGATAAGACCTTAATGCCTAGGTTCTGACAAGAATGGAGAAAATTTCAAATATTCAAGCAGCTCGATTCTTGAGAGATGGGCCATAGGTTTCCTTGCACACTGGGCTTGTTGCTCAGGGTTGTAAGTCACCAGTTGGCTTCCTGCCTGAACTTTTAATCTTGTCCCCATCTCAATTTAAAGAGGGTGAGAAAGCAGAGACATCAATCGTTTCCTTGTCAAGGACAACAGCCCCTTCCTTCTTCCTTAACTCTCTCCTGGGGCCCCATCTACCCGGTGCCAAGAGAGCAGGCTCCTCTGAATACAAATCACCACGAGGTCAGGGAGGCTTTGTGCCTCCATGGGAGCCAGGAGCAGTCCCACTGTCCCTGTGGAAGACTGTGATGAGCCCAACCCTGTCCTCCCACTCCGCACAGGGTTAAGTGCCCCACCGTTCCACAGTTGCCCTGGATAGTGATGTAACCATGAAGATGGCAGTTACCCAAGGTACTGGGACACAGACTTTATTGATTTGTTCTTCTAATGCATTAGGAGGAAACAGGAAACCTCAGGAAGGTCACAAACGACAATTGTGCATTGACTGGCACAGACATTGGCTTCATTCAGGAAAGCACGACTCAAGTGGCCTTGCTATCAGAGAGGAAGGGGGACCATAGATGATTCGAATCGTAGATGATTTGAAAAATGAAGACAATACACATGTACTGAATCGGAAGGGACAGAAGAACCTAAAAAGCTCAAGCTCACACTTGGGAGAGTCATTGTTCAGGAACAGGAAGGGACAGGTGCTCAACACTGCTGACCGATGGGATGAGGGAAGGAACCAGGCAGAGGAAATCGCTAGGTCTTGGCTCCCTTGATTCTCCAGACAGCTCGATGGCCCTCTCCCATTGCATTCTATGGTTACATGCTCTTCTTTACTTCTCGTCCTCATGATCTTTAAAGCTGAGCCTGTCAGAGACCTTTGAATTAGCCCCCGCCGTTCCCAGTTTTCTATCTCTTGTGATGCTTGTCACCACTGGCCATTGCAAAATTCACGATGACATGTTTTCAGGTCTCCCAGCCTTCCTGTACCCTCAGCCCCTCCAGACCTGTGCTCCGAATGTTTGGGGCTTGCCTCTTGCTAGCCTCATCTTCCCCGATAATTATAAGAGGTGACTCTATTTTAGGGTTCTAGTTTTCCTGACCTTATACTGAATTCCCATTTCCTGGTGAGCAGTTGCTCCAGAGTGTTGGCTCTCCGTGTTGCACGTCAGTCCTCTGTCCTCTAAGAGATGAAACTGGCTATGGAACCAAATCTTCCCAAATACTTAGCCTTTAATTAATTAAGTAGACTTCTGGATAGGATACTGAGGTCCCTTCTAACATCTTGAGTTTATATATCAAAGTTAAATCATTAACCCAGAACTCTCAGTGGAATACTTTAATTTTTTCTAGAAATATTACCCTATGCATTATTAAATAAAATAATAAGTAACTAAAAAATTACAAATCACTAAAGACAGATGGTCCTTCAAACTGTACAGATTTTTGTGGGCTCTGTACAGGCATTTGGTCTCTAGTTCTGGAGGGAGCAGCCATAGAAAGTACCACTGTGGCAATAGGAAAAGCAACAGAAAAGTGACATCTACAACGAAAGATACATTAAGTTTCCTCATGAGCCAGAACGAAAGTTGAATAAGGACAAGGGTTTCTGTGGTACTCAGATTTTAGCACATGGAATTTTTCTGTCCCCCCTCTGCAAGTCACTCTCTCTGTAACTTGGCCACATGACTAAAATTGTGTGGGCCTCTGCAGTCTAATGGTTAAAATGGCATTGCCAATTAACTAATTTGGCATAACTATGAAGATTAAATAAACAATGGTTTATAAATAGTCAAGAATGTAGTATGTGTTCAGTAAACCTGAGATTCCACTGAGTTCTGGATTTGACTTTCATTATAGACTCAAAGGGTTAGGAAAGTCCTTACTATCTTATCTTAGGGTGAAACAGCTATTTATCAGACACTATCCACGTGCCAGGCAATGTACTAAGCAATTTGAAAATAATATTTGATTCTATTTTAAATACAGACATTATACTCATTTTTCAGATGAGAAAAGTGGGACTCAGAAGAATTAAACAATGTTCCTTATGTCATGTGACTAATCGTTGATAAAACAAAGATGCACATCTTGGGCTTTCTTGTTCCAGACCCTGTCTCTCAGGCACATTGTTGTAAGGGCATTTTAGAATGAGAAACTGGCAGTATGACTTTAATAAGCTAAAAAAAAAAAAATCAGTGAACTGTAAAGTCTCTGGGGAGATGGAGGTTGGAGAATGGAGGTGGAAATGCACTAAAATAATAGATTCCAGTATCGATCTAGTGAGCAAAGCTGAGAAGACAGAGATTAGTAGGATTTGTAAAGTTGTTATTAGTATTTGCCAAAGATGTTTGCCATTGCCCATGTTCTTTTTGGGAATGTTGTCTTTTGAATATAAGATCACATAAAAACACCTTTCTTTCCTTCCTTCCCCTCAATACACTTATTAAGTCTTCTCAGCACTGGGTACCATGCTGCACATTGGGAATACAGAGGTATGAAACATGGGACAAGATTTCATGTTTGATGCATTTGAGTGACAGGTGTAAGAAGTTGAGTTTAGAAATAAAATCTGGGGCAGGATGAACTCTGAGCACCACTGACATGATCTGCACCCCCATATATGGAGTTATTGAGGAGGGAAACACTTTGAGGCCGCCATTTCCAACACCTACTCCCAGGGATGATGCTACAACTTGTCACTTGGTATCCACGAACACAAAGAGATCCAGAGACGTGATGAAGTGAATTCTCTAAACTTGTAGGGAAAATCATGTGTCTGTGTGAATATGAACTTTGTTTTCCTAGGAGTCAGCCCATAGCTTTATTCTCAAAGGGTCTGTGACTCAAAAGGATAAGGTCAAAAAATTGAAGGTATGTGAAGGTTGGTGAAGAATAATCAAGAGGTGAGGATGAGCTAAGATAGTGCCATAGGGAGGAGCCCACAGTACAAAAGTTATTTAGGAGCCAGGAATGATAAGTGGAATTGACAATCAATCAAGATGTGCAATGGTGTGTGTGTGTGTGTGTGTGTATGTGCACATGCATGTATATGCACATTGTGTGTGTGTGTGTGTGTGTGTGTGAGAGAGAGAGAGAGAGAGAGAAGACAAATTAAGCTGCAATACCTCTTGATTTCCTAGCCTGACAGATGGTTTGATTCACAAAGAAAATACAAGAAAGACTAAGCTTGGGGTCATGGGGTAGGTAATAAATTTAGTATTGCTATTGGTATAGATTTCTTCTTGGAATGCAATTGTAGTCTTGTATTTTCTCTATGAAGCTTAGAGGTATAATTTAACTCATCAACATACCAGGTCACTGGGGGTGCACTTGCTAACTTGCACTTGAGAGTTATAGGCTCAAACATGGAAGGGATAATTTTTGGTAAAGTTTGGATTTATACCTATAATTGAGTGACGTGGTCCCATTTCTCATTTCCAGTTCCTCCATAGTCTCCCAGACAAGGTAAATTGTCTTAGGAGATGGTTGTCTTAGGAGATGATGTCTTAGGAGAGGTTTACACAGTGCCAGATGTTTAGATAAATTCTCAAGAACTGGCATAATCCAGATCTTTTCCAAACTGGGCATAGGAATGATGTGGCTACCACCTGAATTTTACCATTTGATAAACATGTTTGGCACTGTGTAGGTATAGTTAAAGTCATACCAATTCCTTGGCTATAAAAAGTGGGAAACTCTGAAACTAATATTTTGAGTAAATATTGTATGTCTGCATCATATATCTTTATAAATATTAACTATTCTAAGCAATGAACATATTTTCGTACTGTCAACCATATGAGGCGGAGTTTCACAAATGAGGCAAACCAAGGGTGAGAAATAAGAACTTGTCTGAATTTGTCAAAATAAGAAGCATCAGACTTTTAATAATCCCTGTACATTTTCTTATGACATCTGAACCTCTGGTCCAGTTATTCCATGCTTTTTCAGTGTCCTTATCCCCTTGACACCTTCCTGTCACTGTGCACTCAGCTGAGATTCCAGAATCTAAAGCTGTGATCTTCCTCAGGCAAATCATCATCGTAGCCCCTCCTGCCCTCCATCATTCTCAACCAGCAGAACTGAACCCTTGAATCCAACCTTGCCCTCTTCATTCCTACCCCAGCATCACTGATGGTGGGCTAGAGAAGACCACTTTACCACATGGACGGGTCTTACCACATATTTGTCACCAGAAACCTCAAGTGGGGCCTCTGCTCTGCCTGGCAACCTTGCCACATTTTATCGAAGTAACTCTCTCACTATTTAAGACAACCAAAGGCAACTGGTCTTATTCCTCAAACTTCCTATCCTGCCCCTTCTCCTTATTCTCAGTTGATGATTTTGCTTCTTTATCAGTTGAAAAATGAGTCAAAATTCAAAGGTAAATACATGTAGTCTTACTACAAATTTACCAACCCCTCTGCATCCTAACTTAGAGACTCAGCCTTCTCTATTTACATGTTGATTCATAAAACCTTTTCACACTTCTAAGACCAACCTCTCCACTCATGCACTGGAGTTTGTGAGGTTTCCTTCTTTGTGATTGCAATCTTTTTATTTTTTTTTTTTTTGGTCTTATCTTCTCTTCCTCCTCAAGCCCACCTGTCCTTTCTCTTTTGATCACTGCCATCAATAGGCAGACCTGCTACCCTTCCTTCCACCCACAAAAATGAAAGCCTCTCCTAACCTACATTCTCTTCCAGTTCTTACTGTATGTGTTTCCTCTCTTCAAAGCAAAACTTCAGACAAGAATTGTCCATTCATACACATTCTCTCCACTTTCTTACTTCCAATTCTCTTTTTAACCTGTACCAATCAGACTTTTGTTTCCATTTCTTTTAAAATAATTTTTTAAATCTGCACCTGTCAATGTCATTAAACTATGACATATTGCCAAATTCAGTGATCAATTCTTTTTTTATGTTACCAGAGATTGAACTCAGAGGTGCTTAACCACTGAGCTACATCCCCAGCCCTTTTTTTTTCAATATTTTATTTAGAGACAGGGTCTTGTTGAGTTGCTTAGGGCCTCACTAAGTTGCTGAGGCTGGCTTTGAATTAGAAATCCTCCTGCCTCAGCCTCCTGAGCAGCTGGGATTATAGGCATGCACCACTGTGCCTGGCTAGTGATCAATTCTTAATACTCCTCTTAAACTCTTGGAACCTCTAAGTTATTTGTTCCTTCCTTCCTCAACACTCTGTTTTCTTGGCTGCAGGGACAGTGTGTTTTGGATTTTGTTCTTAACCGGCCACTCCCTCTTTGTTGGTATTACGGTTTGGATCTAGGGACATCCCCTGAAAAGACTGAAGCTTAAGAACTGTTACCCATTAACTTACTTATCAGTCACCTCATCAGTGACTTGATCCACTTGATGGATTAATGATCTGAATGGTCTAATGGGTGGCAACTGTAGGTAGGTGGAGTGTGGCTGGAGGAGGTAGGTCACTGGGCATGTGCCCTTGGGGACTATGTCTTATGTCTGGCTTCTCTCTCTCTCTTCTCTCTCTCTCCTTCTCTGCCTCCCAGCTGCCATGAGCTGAGTAGCTTTCCTTCCCTATGCCTTTCTACCATGATGTTCTGTTTCACCTCAGACCCAGAACAATGGAGTTGGCTAACCATGGGTTGAGATTTCTGAAACCATGGGCCCCAAATAAACTTTTTCTCCTCTCAGGTGTTATTATTAGGTTTTTTAGTTGCACCAATGCAAAGCTGACTCACACAGCAGGTTTTGCTGGCTCCTCCATCCCTGCTCCAACCTTAAGATTAGCTGTGGTTTTGATACCTCCTTGTCTCTACCTGCATTTATTTATGGAAAATTTCACACATTGTAATAACTCCCTTATTTCTATCTCCTGTCCTAATTGCTTCCATGAGTTGTGAAGTATCAACTCCCTTCAGAAGCTCTCCAGGGTCTATTAAGTATCTCACACTGACAGCTAAAACAGCGTTCTTGATTTTCTCCTTTCCCCTCAAAATACTTTGATCCTTTTCAGTCTTTTTCAAAACCTGGAAATCGCTCATCTTTTCACTTTTCCACTCATTTTCTACAGCCAACCCTTCAGCAAGTTTTATCAGCTTTACCTTAATACCATCAATTCCCTCATCCAAAACTTCTAATATGAGCCATTATTCTCTCTTGCCTAGAAATTGATTTCATTGCTTCTATTCTTCTCAGGTCTGTTCTTTACTCAGCAGCTGATGTTCCTATTAAAATATGTTTCTGTCCTCTGAAATCACTTCAGTGGCTTTCCATTTTGCTGAAAATAAAATCCAGATCTATTAATGGTCTACCAGGTATTACCTATCCACTGCATACCTTTTTGACCTTATTTTCCATCACTTTTCCCATTGATCAATTGTACTCTATTTATATTGGCTTTGAAAACTTTCTTTCCACACACTCAACTCATTGCTGTCCTAGGGTCTTTGCTTTTCTTGTTTCCTATACCCAGGATTCTCTATGCCCAGACACTTACAGAACTTTTGTCATTAAAAAGTAGAAAACAGGCCAGGCTATGGTGCCACACCCCTGTAATCCCAGCTACTTGGGAGGCTGAGGCAGGAGGAGCACAAGTTTGAGGTCAGCCTGGGCAACTTAGTGAGACCAGGCCTCAAAATATAAAGGTAACTCTGTTTGAGTGATTGCCTAGCATGTGCAAGGCCTTGAGTTCAATCCACAGCCCCACCCTCCCCCCCCAAAAGTGTAGAGCATCATGAAATGCAGAACTTTAGAGTTAGAAGAGTATTAGGGTCTTCAAATCCATCCAGCATTTTAGAGCCAAGAAAAGTAGAAAGTGGAGCTCAGAAAGCCAAGAGACTTGCCCAAATCCATAAAGTGACCAAGATGAGACCTTCACTCCCCTGTAACCAGTTCTCTTTCCTTCATATTTTGTTAGACAAGCTAATTACTTTGTGTATTCTTACAGTTATTTTTTTAATTCAAATGAGCTATAGATAGTTTCAAACACCAGCAGATTTACCCATCAGAATAACATGCTTCTGATTTCATCTTACAAATTCTTCCTGGGGCAGCAGGCGCCTGTGGGTGAGGTGGGACAGAGAAAAGAGAATGGAAGCTCGTGAGTGATGACGTTTTAATTGCATAGAAGTTTTGGCTTTCGTCTTTTGAGATCAAAGAGCCTCACTCAGGTGTTCGTTCCTTTGCAATCCCTCTGGAGCAGCTTACAGAGACCATTGCACAGATGAGAAAACTGAGCTACTTCCCCAGTGTGTGCGACTGACATGGATGGACTTTTCCAAAATTCAGCCCTGGCTGCTTAAAATCCTCCACTAACTTCCTTTGCCAGGATAAATTCCAGTTCAAGGCTCAGTAGCCTTTCATCACCTGAGCTTCAGCAGCTCACTTGACCCTTTCCATCGCTTTTGGTGCAGCCACTGCCCAGTGCTCCATAGGCTTCAGCTGCACATATGACCTGCTCCTCATCTTTCCCCTCTCCAGGCCTTTGCACGTGCTGTGTCTGCTGAGTGCCCTTACATCCTGTTCTGTAACAGGGAGCAGGTGGTACCTCCTCTGTGCATTCTGTGAGGGCTTTCATGGACAGTGTCACTTGCTTCCCCAGTACCTTAAGCATCTTGTGCATGCTCCCCTCAGAGATGTTATCAGGTATGAAGGTGGATTTTTTTGTTGGTTTGATTTTTACTTCTCACTGCTCTGCTGGATTGTGAACTCTTGATGGGCAGGAATCGCCTCTTATTCTTTTTGTTCTCTGCAGCAGAGGATCAGCCTCATGGTAGTAACTGAAAAGGTATTGGGTGAACGAGTGATCGAGTGAGTGTGACTGGCGTGTTGGCAGGGAGTGAGAATAGCCTCCCTATAGAATATTTTAATGGATTCTCATCTGCTACCGCCTAGACCACGCCTCTTCCAATCCAACTGATATTTCACAGACTTTACAATAATCTCTCCCCAGGGTTAAAGAGACCAATTACTCTTTCCAGGCTCCTTCTGGCAGGCACTGCCCCTGGCTCTCTAAAGGGCCTCTTGAGCCATCCACAAGGTCCCAAGCATGAACACACGCTATGGGATTTCACAATCATTTATTTATTACAGCACACTCATTCCTAGTGGCATGCAAGATGATTTCTAGGTGGTTTATGGATGTTTTTAAATAGATATGATATATCATTTAGAAAGAAAGCTTTTCAATTTATAATAGCAAATTACACCTTTGGTTTAAAATAATTTAGGTTTAAAAAGTGAATTAATCAAAAAAGAACAGTCAAGTTCAAACAGCACATATATGTGGCAACTCTCCTGAGGTGGCACCTAAATGAGTAATGATTGAGAAATGCCAATTTCAAGTCTTCATGTGTTACAGCACACTGAATGCCAGATCTTATTTCATGTAAGGAACATTCAAGTTATGTGCACTTTGTCTCGGTCCTTATTCTTTAAATTTTAGACAATCTTCCCAGCATATACTGGATTCCAGGAATAATTTATTAACATTTACTCTGACATGGTGGGCATGATATGATCTCTTTCAGAATAAAGAGGAAAATATATGCATACACATGTAAATGCATATTGTGTACATGTGACTGTTTTGCTTCTAATCAATAGAATAGAGCAGAGGACACATGCGCGTGCATGTGCGTGCACACACACACACACACTCTCACACACAGACATTCATTCAAACATCCAAATTGTTAAACCATACTGCATAGGAAATAAGTGGATCTGAAAAATAACTTGTTAGGAGTGGAGTTGAAGGGTAGACAGTAAATAGCAGGAAAAGAATTGAAACTGGCATCAGATTAGGATTCAAATCTCTGCTTTGTTATTTAATGTAAGACTTTGAGCCAACTCCCCTCTCAGCTTAATTTCAGTCTTTCTTTGTAATAGGAGATGATCGTTCTGGATCAGTGGCAGAAAATAGATTTTATTGATTGAGTGTATCTTACTGGAGGGATTTGAAGAGAAACCTTCTGAGGGCAGATTTTGGTCGAGTGGGAAAAATGTGCTTGAGTGATTAGTTATGTCTAGCATGGATATGAGGGTGTTGAATGATAAATTTTGTCTGACACAAATGTCAGAAGAAGGAATGACAAGACGCTTGCCACACGCAATTACTGTTTCTGAGCCGAATTACTTTGAAGCAACCGTCAAGGCCTGACATTCTGTGGTTCTGCAAAAACTCACTTCTCCATGCTTTTCTACAGAGTGAGTGGCAGGTGGATACGGCAAAGATGGCAGTGGTGGTGTTGGTGGTAATGGCATGGGAAGCTTCCATCTACCTGGGTGGAACCTGTGGGAGTCAGCTTCTGAGATGACCCCCAAGGATCCACCTCCTTTTATTTTTTTTGAGAGTTTTTGATTTGTTATTTTTAGTTATACTTGACAATTGAAAGTATTTTGACATATCATACATACAAGGAGAGGACCCACCTTTTACTATTCATTGCCTTAAGCGATCCCCTCCCTGTGAGTGTGGATTGGATTTACCATTTCACTACTGACACATAAAATAGAGCAGAAGGTATGGATGCCATTTTCAAAGTTAGGTTATAAAAATATGTGATCCTTTTCCACTCTCTCATTTTAAACTACTCAGGAAAGAGGCCCAGATGGTAAGGAACTGATGTCACTAGCCAAGGGTCACTGAAGACTCAAGGCCTACCAATAGTCATGTGAGTGAGCTTGGAAATGGATCCTTTCCAAAGTGAGCCTTGAGGTGACTACCCCCGGCCAATAGCTTGATCATACCTGTCCAGAGATCCTGAATCAGAGACATCCAACTCATCTGCACTAGGATTCCTAACCCATAGGACCTGAGAAATAATAGATGCTTTAAGTGACTGGGGTTTGGAGTAATATGTTATGTGACAACAGAAAACTAATACAGAACTCTAAGTCTGGCATTCCCTAAGGTGAGCCTCAACCAGTAATGTGCTGGTCTAAGATCCACAATGTGTATGAAAAATTACTTCAAGCTTAGATCTTTATGGTTTCTTAAACACAGTCAGGCATTTAGAGACCAGAGTCAGAACTTAGTCTGAACCCCAAATTTGTAGTCTGACTTCTAACTGAATACCACCAGGAATATGCTTCAGGCACATCTCCATATAACATCTCTGAAATTCTCCCTAGTCCAGTGACTACTGTCTTCTATTTTTAGACTCAAGGTACAAACTTTGGAACCATCAGTGATTCCTCCCTCATGTGTACTCATTGCATCTTATCTCTAGAATCTTCCTACCACCTCTGTCCTGCTTTGCTACTATGATATCATACCTGAGAAAGCAATCCACCTTCACACTATCCCTGATTGCTTGTTATGGTAGTAAAAATCTATGCATCTCCTTACCTGTCCCCAGGCTTCTTCCTGAGCTGTGTGCACTGCAATGTTGTCCTTTTAACATTGAATGTTTAACGTATTATGTGGGAAAGTGTACGTAAAAATAAAACTGTTTCTAATCCCATCATCATAAAATTTGCTTTAATTTTGGAATAACCTTCTAAGCTCTGTTTACACGCAAAAATGTATTTCACTTGATGATAATAATAATTGCTATATAATTTTTGTGTTCTACTTTTAGTACTTTATTAAATAAAAAGCATGTATCACAAATTGCAATGTTGTCTTTGAACTATGAATATTAATGGCTGCATATTATTTTATGAAGTCCTTAAGATACTTGGCTGTTTATCTATTGGACAGTTGAGTCGTTCCTAATATTTGTTGTTTTAAGTAACATTAAATCAATCTTCCTGTGATTAATCCTATCTTTAGTAAATCCACTGAAATAAATTTTGAGGATGAGAATTCCTAAATCAAGCATTCTGAAGACATTTTGGTACTGGGTAGATGTTCTTGATGACTTTCTAAAAAACATTGAACTTGGGACAAGCAATAAAGGTGTGAAATACCTTTATTTAAAAAGCACAGTGCCAAATGCTGTGGTACACACTTGTAATCCCAGCAGCTCAGGGGAGGCTCAGGCAGGATTGCAAATTCAAAACCAGCCTCAGCAGATTAGCAAGGCACTTAGCAACTCAGCGAGACCCTCTTTCTAAATACAATATAAAAAAGCACTGGGTACCTGACTCAGTGGCTAAGTGCCCCTGGGTTAAATCCCCATTTCCAATAAAACAACAAAAACAAAAAACTCACTACAGTAATAAACTTATTTTTTAAAGTGATCTATTCTTTTTTTTAAGGGACCATAGCAATGGTCAATGGCATGGCAATTTTGCAGCACCAAAAGTTCACATAACCATGTGCATAGATGAAAGTATTGAGGAAGAAAGAGGAGGAATAATTTCAAGTTCATTAAGATATTAGGACAGGACATATTTTTTTCTGTGTTCTAATGAGCAAGCAAGCAATGCTGTCTCCCTACTGACACCTAGGAATCTCCCAGCCTACTGATTTCCATACCAACTTTGTGAAATCTTGCCCTGCTCTCAGTGCAGCGCTCTTTCCCAGTGGGTGAGCAGTTGGCTGGGCAGAGAGACCACAGGCCTCGCCTTCATAATCCTGAGTACCTGGGATGCTGGAGTACTTGGAGTTATTACTACTATAAAGAGCAAAACATTCACCTCGTTTGGGAAGCTTCCTCCTTTTCTTTTTCTTCATCTTCCTCTTGTTCCTTTCCCCACGGCCCCTCTTCTTCCTTCTCCTGGTTCTTCCATTTATGTCAAGCTCTGCACATTATGATGGCCCTAGTGTCCAATTCAAGAGTGAGGCCTATAGAATCTGACGAGCAGCATGAACAGAGACACCATTCCCTCTCTGTTCTTTCATTTCCTCACCTATGAAATGGACATGATATTACTACTTGCTCGTTTTGATAGTTAAATAAGTCACATGTTTGAAGCAATTGGAACAGAGGCAGCGCCTAGCAAGGGCTCAAGGACTAACAGCCACTATGACCAAATGCTTTCAAATGACTTCCTCAGAAATGGTCAGAAGTTAAGGATCGGAGACACAGGGTTGCTGTACCAACTCTGCCCTTTCCATGGGTACACCCCTCCCCCACATGGTGCCGTGCTGCACTGATTTCTTGGGGGAGGCAAGTAGTGCCACTCCCAAGGACTCTGCCTCACTAGTGCTAAGAAGAAAGTTTAGAGAATAAGTGACTCCTTGTGGCCCGATGGTGCCTCCACACTGACAGCCAGGCTTGCCTCTGAGGACCAGCAGCTGGACTCACCAACATCCTCAAACCTGCTCTGCTGTGGTGTCAGGCAATGAGCTGATGCTGGAGAGAAGTCAAGGAGAAGTCTGAATGCCTCAGGACGTGGACTGCTCCTGTCAGGAAAATTCCTAGGAAGATGAAGGGAGAGGAGCCTCAACCATTCTCTGAGTCATATCCAGGAATTTGTAGAACAAAAGGGCCTCATGCCACAGCCAGGCAGGGCTCCTGACAGAGGGCTTTTATGGAAGGACCAAGGAGGGCCCGAGAACACAGGGCAGACCAAGTCATTACCACCCTGGTGATTGCTGACCCACATTTACAGGAGCCGGTTCCCCTTTCTTCTTCTGTGAGGGACAATAATAGTTCAATTCTTTTTAGCAGACATAGAGGTTCTGGGTATCTGAGGGCCTTAAGAATGACTGACATGCAGGACTGCAAGAAACCCGTCGCATGCTGACAAGACCTGACTTCCCCAGAATAACTTACTCACCAGTGAGTTCCTTCTTGCCCCTAATTTAGCAGCGAACTGGGGTGTTTTCATGCACCTTGCAAGTCAGGGCACTGATGGATGCTGTTCCTGATGGCGAAGAAGAAAAGGCAAGGGTGTGATAATAAAGATAACGATTGAAAGAGAGACTAATAGTGACTGAGGGTGCCAGGGGTGGGTGCTTTTGGAGGCTTTGTCTCAAGTTTTTCAATTTGTTCTCACGGCCTCACTGAGAGGTGGATACAATTACCTGCATTGTACATCATGAGAGTTAAGTTTGATGCCCATGGTCACACAGGGGCTAAGTGCCCACCATGGATTTAAATTCCTGTCCACACTTCAAAGAGCCCTTTCCTCTACATTCTATGCAGTAAATGAAAACATCACCACCACCACCAAAAGCAAAAAAACGAACAGAGAGAGAGAGAGAGAGAGAGAGAGAGAGAGAGAAAGAGAGAGAAGGAAGGAAGCAAGGAAGGGAGAGACGAAGGAAGGGAGAACAGGAAGGATGAATCTTAGAAAAAATGCAGCCATTTTAAAGGGCACTGGACTTTTTGTAATTATAAAGCTAACTTTACTTAATGTTCTGTACTCTGTGTTTTCTATCAGAACAAAACCATTCAAACATATTATCACTGCCAGGACTTCAGAATATTAACTAATTCTAGATTTGGGGTGTCTGGAGATTTGGGGACTACAAGAGCCTGGTCACAAGGGATTCCACTGCTGAGCAGCCTTCACCCAGTGACCCCAGTGACCTGGATCTTCTCATGGGGCAGCCACTGAATTTCTCAGCAGACCAACTGTTCCCAGTTGACTTGCTTATCTGAGCAACCAGAGAGCCCTCACGGCCTCATCCACTGGGAGCAAACCTGAGGCTGCCCAGCTTGTCAGTGCCCTGCAAATTTGCTGACCTGATTAACCTATGTTAATTATTGTGTGAAACTCCACGGTGGGCAGAAGGACTGGACAGACAGCCCTGTTGGCCAGGACTTCACAGTTCAGTTCCACAGGGCATTCCCCTCTGGGTCTCTGGACATGAGCTAAATTCGTCCCTGCATCCTCCTTTCCCTTTTGGGCTTGTCCTCTCCCCTGCCCTCCATCTTACACATGCCAGGGTCACTAATTTCCTTGTATAAAGAGATGCAAAGTGAAGAAGGATAAGAAAGGTGAATCGCTCATTTCCAGGACAAGCTAAGCAGCATAATACCTATTTAATATGAATGCTTTGCAAAGCAGGAGTCCTATTTCCAGAAATTATGGAGTTTTTCAAGCAGACAACAGAAGGGAATTGCCCCAAATCCTCTTCACTGGCAAGAGCAGAATGTCAATGTTGTTAGAATCCACACAGTCTCTAGGAGCATGGTTTTAATGGTTCCAAACCTGGTTTGAATCTTGGTCTTGTTCCTTTCTAGTTTTATGAATCTGAGCTGATGTTTTCATTTCTCTGAGCTTCGGTTTCCTCATCTTACAAGACAGAATAATGATAATGAATATACTGCTGTTATATGGTCTAAATGAGGCAAAGGAGATGAGAAGCTTAGCACAGAAAAATATAGAGAAGCTGGCGAGAGAAGGACCTAGTCACTGGAATCTTCGATGATAACAAATATTGTTCCTGGGGGCAGCATGGAGAGTATAGGAAACACAATCATAGAGGCCAGGTGCCAGGAACCTAGGATGCATGGTATGAAGAGATTCCTGAGTTGGGCTCTTAAGAAGACTGCATATGATGGAGCAATGACTGAGTGCAACATTCAGGAGACAGTATATGATGGGGTGATTTGCTTTGGCCCCCATGGACTGAGAACAAGTGCTTATTTTAATAAACCATGGATTCCCCCACTAGAATTATGACTTCATTCTCTTCTTGCAGTAAAGCTCAATGAGCAGCTGTCAAATTATATTCATCTACTTCAAAACCCTGATCTGCCTCAGAAGATTATAGACAAGGGAAGTTCACATCATGGTCTAGGCCAATGTCATTGAGGTCTGGTTTTTTCTTCACATTATTTTCCCTTTTGCTCATACAAGAAGATAAGGTGTCAAATCATGCAAATCATCTGTTACTTCCATTTTCAAAAGGAAGACATGATGACCCTAAATAAAATTTGGAAGATGAAAACTAATCAACCAAAACCATTTTGGGTTTTCTTCATTTTTTTCCTTTATCTTAATCCACTTAGATTGTAGGTAGTCATAATCATAATGGATTTTATTTTACTTTTATTTATTTTTTGCTTCTTTTACCTGAAACTACATCTTTTGCACTTTCTTTTAACCTTGGTGGTTGTCAATGCAAATTTGCCCAGAGTCCTCCTGTCCCCTGAACAGTTAAGTTGTTACACTTTTTTTCTTCCAGCCAAAGCTGCAAAAACATTATAGATGAATGTTATTCTTTTCTGTGATTTCTTTGGGGTAAATTCCTAGTTCAGAATGATTTATAGTTTTTGATATGTGTTAACAAATTGCTTTCCAGAAGATCTGTACTGATTTTTATTGTCCCCAGAATACTGCACTTAAAAAATTGCCACCAGAACTTGATGTTATTTTTCTTAATTTGCTAATTCTTTGTCATGTTCCTAGCACTTATTAAGTGTTCACATCCTCTCAAATGGGCAGCTTTTAGAAAAAATTGATCTACCTATGTATCCCAAAGATGCCTATGGCATGTCAGCTCTGGCTGCACTGAGACTGGCCCCTTGAGGAGTTGAGGCAGGTTGGTTTCCTCATAGAGCAGCATGTCAGGAGGGCTCCTTTGGAAGAGAAGAAGGAAGGCTGGACTGAGGGAGAAGTCAGCCTGTAGTTTAGTCTCACGGATCTACTGCGGATTATGAATGTGGGGTGGTGGCTGTTGAGAGCTGCCCCTTTTTGGGTTGTCTGCCCTGACAATCAGCCCCTAGATGCAGACAGCTCTGGAAGGATGTGTGACCTTGCCTCAGGTGGGGCAAGGAGGGGGCTGACCACTGAGAGCCATCTGCCAACAGGAATCCTTTCACATGATGACAGATCCTTTGTTCCTGAAGTGGGATCTGGGCAGGATGTCAAAGTATCCAGTCTGGGGGCCCATCAGGAGTTTGGGCACAAACACATAGGTCTGGTGCATTTTCCCCCGGAGGAGAGATCTTTTGTCTCATTCCACCCTGGCCCTGGAAATTTGAGCATCTGACCCTGGCCTTCGGCTCTGAGCTCACTTCTCAAGGCTTTGTGGCCCTGGGAACAAAAGGAAGAAAGAGCCTGCAGGTCAGGAGGGCACAGCTGAGTGGGGGACATCAACAAGGGACACAGAGTACAGTGTAAGGGGTTCCTTGGGACCAAGTTGAGGAGTTCCAAGAAGGCTCCTCAGAGGTAAACTTGGGCCAATATGGAAAGTATGCATAGGATTTTACCAAGTCAAGGCAAAAGCCACCTCATCATGTCCTTCTACCACCCCCACCCTTCACATTCTCACACGGAGACATTCACAGGTTCAGCAACGAGTTTGCTCATACTGATCTGCAAGCTCTTCTTCATCTTCTCTTGGTGCTCCAGTCTTGTTTGCTCTTGAAAGCCCACCTGAGATGCACCTCTTCCCTCTATCCCTCCCTGCCCCAGTCCTGAGGTGGCAATGACTCCAAAGGAGTGTCCTCTGCAGGGTCACCTCCCCTAGCACTTAGCATCCTCCTCCTCCATGTTTGTGCCTCCCCCACCGAACCCTGCACTTGGACTCCATGGGACTCCTCCCTCAAGGCCTGCCTCAGAGCTGGTGCTTGGTGGCTGCTGATCCACAGTAAATCAGCTGAAGGGGCCCTCTCTTGAATTCAATCCCTGAGCACCACTGCCGGAACTCAGTAGCTCCTCAATAAATAAACACACCCCGAATACATTTCAATATTCAAGGTTCAATTTCCCCAAGGTTTCCCGTCAGGAAATCACTTTTTCCCCCCAGTGGTATTTGGAGGGAAGTCCACCTCCTATTACATGTGGTTTTCTGTAGTTTCTAAGAAACCCGAACCTTCCTTTATAAAGATCATCAGTCGACTTCACCAGCTCCACCCACCAACAGGCAGGCCAAAGCTTGTCTCTTTAACACAGAGCCTTTTTTCTCCTTGTGAGAAAACCAAACCTACTCTGCTATCTGAGATGAATAACCCCAGCTAAAATAGAACCCACTGAATCTTCTAGCCAAGGAGGCGGCTGGCAGAGGTGGGGGCTGGGGGTCGGGGAAAGCACATTTTGAAGCATAAAATTTCCCAGGGTCAGGGCATTTCATTAGGAGACTTCTAGATGTGTTTTTCTCTCTAAAGACTCAAATGAAAGTCCAGAGAATTTACCCACTACAGGGAAACATTCTGGTGCTTTTAAATCCTTTCTTTACCACCAGGAGCCCTGTTGCCCATTAATTGTAAACAAGTCGGCGCGTAGATCTAACAAATGCCTATTTATTTTTTGGGTTCACCCTGTTTCATTTTTAATTAAAATCATTGCATTGATTTGTTTTTAAAATAATAGGGAAGACTCTGACTTTGTAGGTTGAGAAATAAATTATCATTTGAAGGATTAGAGTGGCTCTTCTTTTGATTTTAATAAAGATTAGAAGAAGAAAAAGAAGCACAAAGGAGTGAATACAGCTCCCCCAATATAATGAGTTAGACGGCTTCCCCCCCTTGATCAAACAAAAGAACAAATGTATTAAACAAAGAGTATAGATTTGACAAACCATCTCTGCTCTCGCAAAGGATTTTCGAGGGGATTTGGAAAGTTGTAGCCTGCCCGTGTTCTGTTATTTCTGAGTATATTAAAGCCAGTACTCTGTTAGCTTAGGTATTGTTTTTGTGTGTGCTTTGCTTCCTGGCAATAGAGTCTTTCTTTAAGAAAAGCAATTGGGAGATACCCTGGTCTGGTTAATCTGTTCCCCTTTTCACACACACACCATTGTCTGGATGTGCTTCCCCAGAGGCAAGGGCATTATGTCCTGGGCCCCCTCTCCCAAGTCGGCAGCCTGTACAAAAGGAACAGTACATCTTGGGAAGAGCCTGCTGGATTTCCATTTGACACTGGAGCTGTTTGGCTTTGTGCAGACCTCAATGCAAAATGTGCCGGTTCCCAAGGAAAAACAAAACAAAAACGAAGCAAGAAACAAATTTGGTTGAGGTTTGTCAGTGTTTCCCTGGGACCTGCCACTCCCAACCGAAGAGTTGGGGAGGCTTCTGCTGTCTTCATGGGTGACTGCAGAGCTCTGAATCACATCCGTTCCCAAGGACATACTGAGGTCCAGAGGCATCCACAGAATAAGAACTTCTGGAGCTGTCCCTTCGTCCCTATATCTGTGTGGCTTTCTGCTCAGTGCAAAGACAGGACCAGCTGTCTACGTCCATCTCAGGCAATTCCACATCATGCCCAGGGCTTTCAAATGGACTTACATGGTGGCTTCCATTGCCATGTTGATATTTAATTACTTCCTCTTCACTAGTTTTTTTTTCCAGTTATAAATATGGCCCTGACTAAATATGCTCACATCCCTAGCTCTGATATGGTGATCTCCCTCTCCTCCTCCCTTCTCTCTCCATCTCAGTTTCTTATTCTATACTGACTGTCTCCTTACCTCCAACTTCTGCTCACTTCCAAAGTCACTGCCCTTCATTCTTATCTGTGATTCCAGCCTTGCTGTGGTCACAAGCTACTGCCATGTCATTAAGACTTTATTACCTATTTACTCTGTTCTTCCAGACCATGAGCACCTTTATGACGGAGGTTATACATCCTATCATCTGTATTCACAGCATCACGGTGCTCAGCACCTACTGAACTAAATGAACATATTCTAGAACTGTCAAGTTGTCACAGCTTCTCTTCATGAGTTTTGGAAAGAAAATAACATTTGCTGAGCATTTGGCTTTGTAGCAGGTATGAAAATGGGAACAGCCACATGCAGTTTCTGGGTCCTCTTTCCTGCAGCAAGGCATTTATCAGATGAGGCAATTGAGACTCTGAGATCTAAGTAACTTGCTCTAGATCACACAGCTAGTAAACAGAAGATGGCAAATCTAGGAGTCTGTGCTTTAGGGGCATCTTTGGTCTTTAGGTTGGTTTGGATTTGAGTCAAAACATTCCAGGCATGGGGATATTTCACACAAATGATGGATTCACCCAAGCTGTGTGCAGAAATCCTGAAAGTTGAGGAAGTAGGGAGCAGTCTCCCAGTTGCCATCATTTCTGGTGAGACTAGTTTTCTTCTGAGGAAGCTCTTGGCTGTCTTAATTGGAGGAAGGATGGCAGTAACAACAAATAATATTTAATGAGATCTCTGTTATGGCAATGTGTTAAATTTATGAGTTTTATGATCTCATTTTATTCTCAGAATAATCCTCTGAGGGAGGTGCCATTAATCATTAGTCCTATTTTATTGATGAGAACATAGAGGCACAGAGCTGTTGGGTGACTTACTTATGGTCACATAGCTGGCAAACAGCAGAACTAGTACTCCAGCCCAGAAGACACCATTCCATCATCCAGTGTTGTAATCTCTGTATTAACCCAGGAGGTATCATTCTATTGCTCTAAAAGTTCTGGGGTTGCTCCATTTGCCTGGTGGAGGGGATATCTTGAATTCTGATCATGGATTCTCTAGGCTAAATATGAATTGTTCCATTATGGCTCTATTTGGTGACATTTTGACACTCTACCATCTTTGTTCTTTGAGGAACAACTTGTATTTCATATGTTTTCTTCTTAAGCATGAACCCCAAAATGGAGTAAAATATTCCAGGAGTTGTCGTTCTTCCTGTGGTAGCATAAATTCCCTAAAGTGCCAGTTTTTGTGGTTCATGTCATATGCATTGATTTATGCTGTTCTTCCTGCTAACCATGCTTCCTGAGTATTTTTTCAATGAGCTGCTGGGACATTCTCTTATACTTATTTGATTAGTATTTGGGAATATATTTAGGCAGTGCCTTAAATTTATCCTTGATAAATTTATCCTGGGTAAATTTCACCATATTAGATTCATTTAAACCATAATTTCTGTGCATGCTTTATTCAAGTCAGTTATCAACCTGGACATTGGAAAATTCATGGGATTTGGAATCAGAGAACCTTGAATTTGGAATCTGGCTGTCATTAGGTGAGTGATTTGATCTTAGGCAACTCCTATTAACTACCCTGGCCTCCGTTTTCCCAACTATAAATTAAAGAGAATGATGTCAATTTCAGAGGATTGTGAGAATTCTTTGAGAGAAAGGCTTGAAAACTATATTCCTGTATCATTATAATCATAAACATTTCAGTCTTTGATGATCATTAAGATTCTATCCAAAAGTCATGGAAATATGTCCCAATGTACATTTTTAAGCTTTTACTTTTGTTTATGTGCGTTACACTTAAGTTACTAATGTAATCATTTCTTGCCAGGTTTCCAGGAATTTACATTTCTTTCTTAGAAATGCGTGGTAACTGTTTATACTGTTTTTTGAGAAACTAGCCATGGAATATGAAATATTTATTCTTAGAAATGCTTCAGGTGAGCTTTAGTAGTTGTATAACAACCTCAGTAAAATGGTTACCTGCACAAAGTTTAATCAGGGGTTATGACCTTCTGGAGAATAACCTGGGTAGGGCACATCATGCAGAGTTTGATGATTCTCTCACCCACTCTGTCTCTTTTCTAGTCCAAGGCAAAGTTCCTTTTATTTCTCAGGCTTCCTCTGGGGACTCAGCCTACCAGCCCTCAGTTGGAAATATGAGAGGATAAGAGAACAGGAAAAAGATAATTCTTATTCTTGAGTCAGAATTGCACCTTGATAATACTGATCTCTAACTACTAAATTCTGGATGTTTTGCTAACCTTGACTTTCAAAGTCACCTCAATAGTCTAGCATTTTACTGAGTTCTCAGATTCTTCCATGGCAGGTTGGATCACTAATATCTTCCTGAGCCTTCCAGGCTTAGAGAACTTCTGGACTTGCCTATTGCCTATTCTGACATCAGGTGCCTAATTGTTCAAGCCTTTCTCAGTCCTCTGGACTACAGTTTGAGTTGTAGATCAAACTCTGCTATTATCAGCAAGGAAAGAGCTATAAAATATACTGGTGAAAGGCTCTATTAGGTTTTCAGGATAAGGAATAAAATATTTTTTAACTATGCTCAGGCCATGTAATCTTACACAACTGATTAAAATTGGATTTTAGTCTAATGGGGCAGGCAATAAAATTTAGTGGTTAAGAAGATAGACTCGAGTGAGACAGGTCTGAGTTTGATTCCCAGATCTTTCAACTGTTGGTATAATGAGAGGCAAACAATTTTGTTTCTAACTCTGAGCTTCTTTACCTATAAAATGTAGACAGTGAATTCTACCTCATAGAATTATCATAAGGATTACATGAAATAATATGTAATGTGTTTATAATAGTTTCTTGTATATAATGAACAACTTACAAGTTCTGGCTCCTATTTTTAATTTGATGTGGTATTTATTCTGCAAAATTCTGTCTACTCTGTCTGGCCCCAGGCCCACATTATTTTCACCAGGTTAGCTGGTTTCAACTAACAGCCTCAAATCCATCATTTGGTTTACAAGTTCTCTTATCAATTACAGATTGTCTATTGTTTATTTAAATGTTTACATTTTTCATTTCTAGAAGTTCTAATTCATTCTTTTAAAAATAACTGATTTTGTTCAGTGTCTTGATTTTACAGCTTATAAAATATTTTAAAATAATTTCAATATACTTGCATAGTCTTTAAGAAATTGTGTAATTATCAGAGTTTGTAAGCTTCAGGTCTACAACTTTTGTTTCTGCTGATAATCACACACATAGATTAATTTTTTGACATGTTTTTAGTTTTGAATTGATCTGGTCTTATGAACAAATCATGCTCATTCTTGACTGAAAGTATTTTCCCAGAAGGGTGACAATATTTGCTTCTTTCTCATACTCCAAGTGTATTAGAAGTCTAGAATTTATTTTATGTAATATTCTAGTTTGGAGGTTCCAGGATCATGTGAATGGTATAAATTAAAGTCCCAGATATTCAAGAGCACAAGTTGGTGGTTACAGATTTTGGGGAGATATTAGCTTACCTGCAACCTAGTTGAGAGAGAAAAACCTTCTTGCTACTTCTCTTTGAAGGGAGGCAGATAGTTTCTGGTTTATCCTTTTATTGTACGTGCTACTCTTCATAAATTCTGGTTTTATGCAAGTGTATTAGTTCTGACTCTCCCACAACATAGAAGTTCAATACTCATTTCCTATCACAACATAAGCATTGAAGTCCAACCCTCTAGCTTACTTAGCATGACCCACCTGCCTTCTGCCACCGTGGGGGCAGCTGCAGCATCCACACATGAGCCTCAATCTTGCTATAGATCTTCATGTGGGATCTTTGACCTCTAGGGATCTCCCTTACATATGAGTTTAGCCATTCATCTAAACAGATGGATTTTTGATCTGATTTCACTTTTATAAGTATTTGAGGAAGGAATTTTTTCAGGACTATCTATTGTGTATAATTCTGAAACCACAAATATTTCTCTTACTGCTAAAGATGTCCCATCTTTTATGCTTCCTTTACTGTGCAAGTTTCTACAGCAAAGATGGTGCTTCTGGAAGCTGACTGGCCCTAGGATTGTTCTTTAACAATGGAGAGGTCCCCTTCAGCCACTGTGGTTTAACTATGCCCTGTCCATTAAGCATAAGTAATCCTCAAAGAGGGCTTTGTCATTTTGGCTGAAATTATAAGGTGATAAGCAGTCTCCTACATGATTTCTACTTCTCTCAATTTGTATGTTCCTGCAATTGGCAACATTTCCCTCAAGAGCTGTATCTGATTACATCAGTATATATTCCTATTCACATGAATATACTTGCAGAATTTGAGTCTGAGGAAAAAAAGGATACTAGCATTTGTTGGATCATGTACGTCGTGAAAGAGAGAGCTGCTTTTATTGCTTTGGATAATGACACAGAATTTCCCTTCAAGAAATGATAGGTCATTTCCATCGCTCAAGCCCACTGGTCTTATCTCACCCAAAACAAAAAACTTGAATCATTTGCCAGACTAGGAACTAAACATACCAGCACACATACAATCTGTCATTGCTCTCCTCCACTTTTTGTACAAAAATGAGCTTCAGATCTTCTCAATAAAAGTCATCAGGTCTGTGTAATCCAGACAGCCTCTCTCTGGCCTAGAAGATGTGTCTGTTTTGTTTCATATCACCTCATTCTGCAGTAAATTGTGACTTCTGGGGCATTGGGGCAGTATAATTACTGAACTGTTCTTTCAAGGGCTTAAGCTTCAAGATTGAAGGAGCAAAATGTTTGCTGATTGGCAAAAAGCCACAGGATTATTTTATTTTAACTAAAGATACATGAGGCATGAAGGAAAGAACATCGGCTTTGGAATCAGTTGGAAATGAATTCCAGTACCAGTTCTCCAACTCACTAACAGTGTGATATTTGGCAAGCTAGTCAACTTCTCTGAGCCTCAACTGTATGAATTAGAATCAATTTGCAGGACACAGGAAGCTAAAATTTGCAAAAGGCCTAATTAAGGGATAGCATGGTGAAGTGAAGAGGACTTCAAAGCCATCCAGATGTAGGTTCAAGTTTGGGCTCTCAAATTTCCTTTTGTCTAAAATAGGGATAATAATATCCACCATACAAAGTTGTTGTTGTGAAGATTAAAGTCAAAGAGAACAATCCATGAAACACTTGGTCCACAATCAGATAGGTTCCTGTCTTCCTCTGGTTAACACAGTTGGAGACATACCACTGCTTGTCCCTTGAGGGACTCAGAATTGATTAAGTCTTACCCTTGCAGTACCCTCTATGCAGGATGAGGTCAATTGCTTGGTTTCTCACCTAAGTAAGATGACCCTTTCATTCTCCCTCTTTGGGTTTTCTAGACAGAGGGGCTACTGGAAGTTGGCTCCAGGCCAGCAGGCTACTTCCTGCCTGCCACCTGGCCCTCCCACAGAGTTTTCCAGCTTACAACTCTGAAGATGGGACAGCAGAACCCAGGTAATAGGCTACTTACTGGCCAGGCCTTAGATTCCTGGGAGGCCCCTGGAATTTTCTGGAGGCAGACTGGTCTCTGTCAGCAGCTCAAAGCCTGGAGAACACTGAGAAGGGTGGGTAGCAGGCTGTTCCTCTGGACCTACTCCTTCCCTGAAGCTAGCAGTTTTAAAGCTTTAATCGTTGAGATCAGAGCCATTCTGTTTTATTACAGAGCCAAAAAGGGCCACCCCAGCCTAGTGTGGGTGATGGCAGCTCCTTCCAGAGGCCCTCAGTCTGGCCTTGAGGAGCGACGGCTGCCCGCCTTGAGCTTCCTGCGGGGTTTGTGTTTCCCTTCCTATTAAATCCTCTCTGTGCTCAGAAGGCTGCTCCACTTTCCCATCTCTCCAGCTCTGCCTCTGGCTTCTTTAAAGGCTTCAGTGTTTCCTCAAATTAAGGGACCCAGCTGCTCGAGGCCCTTTGTTCAGTGTCTCCAGGATGACCTTTCAGATAATTCGTCCCCACTTGCAGGGGCTGAGCTTTGCTGGTATTTAGACTCAGAGCTTCCTTGGCTAATCGGAATTTATTATCCTCTTTGTTAGGGGACTATGAGGTTCTTTTTCTCCATGGAGGGCTGTCTACTGGGTGAGTGATACATGGGCTGGCTCTGGCTCTCTAATCCTGGCAAGACCCGTTTCCAGGTTGTGTCTCCATGGGCCCCAGAGACTGCATGTGTTCGTGTGCATACATGCTTACTTGGCTGTGGAAAATGAAGACTTTCAGGATCTTAGCATCGTTCTGGGTTAAAGGAATCAGAGTAGAGCTGAAGGAACATGGAGTCTTCACTTTAACGTTCCGATGGCCCTCCTAGGACTTTTAACTATGTAGTTGGTTTTACTATAGCTGTTTAATTATTCTGGCAGATCTGATTAAATCTTGTTCATTGAGTGTTTTTATGGTGATAGAATATACATAATGTAAAATGTACCCATTTAATCATTTTATGTGTACAGTTCAGTGACATTAAGTACATTCACATTGTTGTAAACCATCACCACTATCCATTCATGGAATTGTTCATCTTTCCAAACTGAATCCTGTATTTATTAAACAATAACACACCATCATCTCCTCTCCCAGGTAACTACCATTCTACCTTCCACCTCTATGAATTTGACTAACCAGGCACCTCAAATAAATACTTGGCCTTTTTTACCTAGACTATGTCACTTAGTATAGTGTCTTCAAGGCTCATCCATATGCAACATGTATTAGAATTCCTTTCTTTAATAAGCCAGAGTAATAGCCCCATTTTATAGATACACCCCAGTTTGTTTATCCATTCATTCGTTGGTGGATGTTTGGGTAATATTTTAGTCAGCATTTTGCTGCTGTGACTAATGAGCTGACCAGCACAATTATAGAGGAGGAAAGGTTTATTTGAGGGCTCATGGTTTCAGAAGTCTTAGTCCATAGAAGGCCAGCTTCATTCCTTGGGGCTTAAGGTGAGGCTGAACATCATGGCAGGCGAGGGTGGCAGAGGGAAGCAGCTTGCATCGTCAGGAAGCAGAGAGAGAGAGGGAGAGGGAGACGGAGAAGGAGAGAGAGAGAGAGAGAAAGAGAGAGAAAGAGATGGAGAGAGAGAGAGAGAGAGAGAGAGAGAGAGAGAGAGAGAGAGACTCCACTCTACAGATACAAAATATATACTCCAAAGCCACACCCCAATTCCCACCTCCTCCAGCCACACCCTACCACTTCAATTATTCCCATCAGGAATTAATTCACTGATTGGGTTAAGACTCTCACAACCCAATCATTTCTCCTCTGAACCTTCTTGCATTGTCTCACATGTGAGATTTTGGGGAACACCTCATATCCAAACCCTAACAGGTAGAATCTACCTTTTGGCTATTGTGAATGACTTCTGTTGGGAACATTTATATAAAAATATCTGTCCAGGTCTCTGCTGTCAATTCTTTTGGGTGTGTTTCAAGAAGTGTCATTGCTGGACCGTATGATAATTCTCTGTTTAATTTCTATGTAGCCACCACACTGTTTTCCATAATGGCTACCCCATTTACATTCCCATCAGCAATGCAGGAGGATTTCAATTTCTCCACATTCTTATTAAAGCTTGTTCTTTCTTTCTTTTTTAAAATAATCATCCTAATAGGTGTGAAGTGGTATGTTCATTGAATCTGAGGATGACAAAAAGAACAATTAGAATAACTGATCATTTTTTTAAATCCATACCCTATATTAAATATTTAACACATATCAGTGAATTTTCAAAATAATCTATGTGGTTTGTTGTTATCTCTATTTTACAGAAAAGGAAACTGAAACTCAGAAAAATTAGGTAACTGTTCAAAATCAAACAACTACAAATGAGCAGAACTGGGAGTCAGGTGCAGGTTTGTCAGAGTCTCTTGTCCATGTTCTTTCAATTACCAATGTGTTTTCTAACTACATAGCTGTGCTTACAGGGGAATGTGGGATTTCCCCCCCTGCTAGTGCACCAATTCAAAAAGGCTTCAAAATACAAAACCAAAAGCATTCCATAAATGTGGGGCTTGAGGATATTGGCAAGTTTCCTGGAAAAAAACCCCACACAGACACACTAGCATACAAGTCACTGAAAACATAGTTACCTCGGAAACATTCCAAGGCTTCCTTGAGCCCTTATTAGGCATGACATTGCTCTGCTGGATCCTGAGGCCACAGATCAAGTAAGTCATCGTCCCATCCTTCAAGAAACGCACCATGTAGTGGTGCAGCTACCTTCTTGGGTAATTATAGTACAGGACACTGTGGACTGTGAAAGGAGAGGTAATTACAGTATAGCATGCAGGACATTATGACCAGGGAATAGAGAGAGGATCTTGGGAACATAAATGGTGGATATAATGAACTCCATCCTTAGTAATGGGAAGCCAGGAAAGAATTGACATCAGTCACCACTGGAATTCAATAATGAAGAAAGACTGAACATGGCTGAGGAATGGAGACAGTGCAAGGGGAAGGTGTTTTGTGCATGGAAACAGCAAACACAAGAGAGAGAGGAAAGGTGGTCGATGTGAAATGCTGCAAATGTTTCAGGACATTTGTTAAATAAGGAGCATAGAAAGGAGTGACAGAAATAAGATCATAAATACAAATAGAGACTATTCATTAGGAGCCTCTTCTATCCTATAAATTATCTAGATTGGTTTTGTAGTTGATAAAGAAACATTGAAAATCTGTTTTCAGCCTGAGAATTATTTGGTCAAATTTTTGTTTGAGAAAACCAGTTTTATACAACCTATGGTAGATGGATTGATCCTGTGGTGAGATGGAAGATAAAACCTGAGTCTAGCAGTAGGGAGACGACATGTAACAAGCTTGCAAATTAAGTGCTTGTTAGTGTTGGCACCATGAAAGCATCACATGAATCACTCATTCAATTTCCACAACAACTCCATGAAAAAATGTATTATTGTCCCATTTTACGGATGGAGAAAGTAATGTTAATTAGAATAATTTGTAAAAAGTCACATTGCAGTAAGAGTGGGGCTGGCATTTCAATCAGGGCTATCTTAACCAAGGAAGAAATGCCAACTGAAATTAAGGCAGTCATAGTAGGATTAAGAAGATCACTGATATTCAGGGTTTTCAGAAGTTGGAGGTAACTGAGCATCATGTATGACTTGGGAGTAACTGAAACCAGTGAATGGCTAGACTTAGGGAATGAAGGAGTATTAGATGTTATGAAGTCTTTCAGGTGTCCAGTTTAGACACCTATTGCAAGGAGGAGGCACATAAGAGATTGGAGGGATCAGAGGGCAAGCTCTGATCTGGTCAAGTGTGTAGGAATAATACATTGATTAAAGAAATTTGAATTTATAGCCATTATCATTAGTGAGAGATCTTCTGTTGACCTACCAGACAGTATGTCAACAGTTATGGTGGGTTAATTCTCATTTTTTTCTTGATACAAATGGGTGATCAAAAAAGTTTGGAGACCACTAATTTTGTAATACTTTCAGAGCAATCCAGATTAAAAGAATATTCAAAGACAAAGTATTGCCTAAAACATGCAAATAATATTTTGTAATGTATGGTCTTCTTGACTATATGGTCTACTTATATACGGTCTGCATTCTATTATTTGTGAATAGATCTATTCTATAATTATATATGTTCAATCCTGTTAAATCTCTCATCTTCTTGGTCCTCTCTCCTAATGTGAATATTTCGTTCCCTCATCATATGTTACCAATTGCAACGATGTCCCTTCTTCTAGAATCAATACTATAAGGTCAATATCTATAGACTTTTCTGGAGAGATCCATTAAAGATGGGATCTTGCCATGTCATTTCATTGCTTAAAATCTTTCAATGGCTCCATATTGCCCATGGAGCAATATGGACTCAAAGCCATAGACACCCATGTTTAACTTTTCTCTCACTGGCAATAACAATGAAATATTTTTGGTGTTATACTCAAGCTCTGCCACTTCATGACACTGTGTTTTTGTGCATAATGTCCAATATGCCAATAAGTTCTTCCTTTCTTATTGATTGGGAAAACACTTATTTATCCTTCTAAATCCTACTCTTTTCTCCTCTGAAAACTGCCCTCCAGTCCCAAACAAAGTTAATTCTGATTTCCTCTATGTCAACAAGATACAGATTTATAAAAATGTTTCTGTTTTGTGCTCCATATGGTGATCTTCTTGCTTATAAGGGCTGGATCTGAGCATCTCTAGCTCCTCATTGTCCCTTACAACTCGTTAAATGCAAGAAAGTGTATGATATTTGCTCGTGAACTAAATGAATGTATTATAAGAATTAAATATAAACACATATATCTTTTAATAGAGTTTCCAACACATACTGGGAAATATGTAAAGTTTTTTGTTATTATTGTCCAGCATACTTTATGTTATACTTCTTTTTATTAGGGCATGTCATTCAAGCAAATTAAAGAAAATAAATACCGTTTACATTCCTCCATCACAGTTCATATAAGCATTTAGTGAACTTATTCATACATTCATCAGGCATTTCTAATCCCCACTGTCCAAATTTCTGCTTATTTTCTGTCTCACCACAAGTGGAGGAGCTCTCTGGCTACAGTTTGATATGTCATCCTTTCATAGCATGGGTGTATTTACTGTCTTTCCCCCACCAACATTTCCTAATCCCTTTTGCTTTTCTAGATTTTTTCAATGGTGTTTTCAATCTCTCATGTATCTCAGATGTTCTCTGCAATAGCATTAATCTTTATTGTAAAAGATTGCTACATTCTTTTGGTATGGATTTATCTTTGCAGATTCCGCCCCAAATAAATAAATGAAATGGAATGGCACATTTCTACTGCTGAACAGTGAAGTTTGTTTTTCTTCTGTGAGGCTGAACATTTATTGATGAATCCATATTGTACTGACAGCAACTTCTTCAATAATTTCATGGGTTGTGTAGCAGTTGGTAATAGTGCATGCATGTAGGCAGGAAGAACTATGCAAATATCAATAATAATTATGCTTGGTGTATGCAAATTCCACCAGGTATTTTCAGAAATTAATCTTCCAAATTACTTTTGCACAATTCAGGAAAATTGAAATGTGCATTTAAATAATTGTAAAAAAATTTAAAAGCAATCTCCACTCATTTAAATCATACAGTTAAGGTGCTATCGTAAACAAAAGGATTGTAGATATTTCAGACACAGCAGCCATACTGTCAAAACAGAATTATAGAGATCATGAGAGCTGTGCTTTGTTTGTAGACAATTTACCAAGGATGGAATTGTTTAGATCACTTTGTTTAGTTAAAACATTATTATTAGTGCTCTTCAAAAATCATTAGGAAAAAGAAAATATTGCTTCACTTGTTCACATATTCTTTCACCTGTTCTTCACATTTTGATATCTACATTTATCAATCCATCCATCCTTCAATCTATCCAATAAATGTTTCTTAAGGGTGACTCTATTTCAGGGACTGAACTAAGTTTATAGGGGCAGAAAACCTTTGGGCTTGTACCTCCAGCTCAATATGAGCCATGATTTACATGGTTTAGCCACATAGAGGTCGTACATTTCCTGGTGGGTTTAGTGTTAACTGTATAAAAGCTAGATTCTTTCCTTTGGCGATAATTAGTGAATTTGCATAGGTAAAGCACTTTCAACCTCTTCTGCTTTCATGTAGTTTTAAGTAATCAAATTATGGCCAGAGGCTTTAAATACTGAAAGAAACCCTGGGTTTCTCTGACTTTCTCGAATACTTGAAATGAAGTTCTCAGGGAAAATATTGAATTACTGGATAAAGGATAGGAAGGTACATAAGCCCCACTCAGGAAGCCCCATCTACAAGCCCCACACAAGAAGCTGTTGTCTGATACACATCTGGAGTAAAGAGCCAATTAGTAACATTTGTGATTAGGATACAGCAAGCAGAGTTCTTTGGCATTTGGGTGAATGAGAGATTTCCTTCTTCCAGGGGAGACCACTGAGTTGTGCCTTGGAATGGGTTTTTCACAGGTAGGCGGTAGAGACAGCTGCTGAAGAGGAGGCTTCTGAGCTGGGTTCAACAGTTTATGACTACCCAGTCTTAACAATTCACCTCTTCTGCAAAATGAGGATGGTGACACCAACCTCAGACGGATTTGGGGGAGGGTTTAGTTAGTGTTTGCCAAAGTGCTCATTAAATTATCTCAAACAGAGAATCCTAGGTAGAGGAGACAGCCCAGGACACAGGCACAAAAGCAAGAGGAAGAAAGGTACTTTAGGACCCTGGTGATAAGGTCAGCTTATCTAAAACTGCAGAAATCCAGAGGCAGTAACCACAAATCCACCATTTGTTTACCTTGAATTTTTGACTTAACTATTTTGGTTTAAAATGTCTTGTCTCTAAAATGGGACCAGAAAACAAGTTCCCAAGTGGTCGGAGGTAAGATGACAGGTCTGGAAGAATTAAGGCCCTGGAATACCTCTTCTGATTAGTGTTCATTCCTTGGATCATTTCACATCTCTGTCTGCCCAGGGATGATGTTCTACTAGCAATGTGTGCTTCTTTGACCACACATTTCAAGTCAGCTAAGTTGCTACTCATAAAGACAACATTTCTGACCCAGGCATGGTGGTGCATGCCTGTAATCCCAGCCCCTTGGGAGGCTGAGACAGGAGGATCATGGGTTCCAAAGCCAGACTCAGCAACTTAGTGAGTCCCTAAGCAACTCAGAGAGACCCTGTTTGTAAATAGAATATTTTTGGAAGGGGCTAGGATGTGGCTCAGTGGTTAAGCCCTGTGTTCAATCCCCAGTACAAAAATAAAATACAAGAAAATAAAAGAAAGAAAGAAGAGAACACACCTCTGATCTAGAACAAGGGGTTGAAAATATCCTCATCATCTTCATTATGATATTATAAGTCTGTAGTGCTCTAGTGTTTTTTATTTTTTTGAGAGCAACGTGAAAACTATCCCTTCAAATAAATTATGAGGCATTGTCATGAACTCATTTGGTGGAAATAATGTATTCTCATTTTAACTGATGTCCTGGTCTTTGTGCCCCAGATCAGACAATCTATTATGCTTTCCTACATTTTTGAGCACAGGTTAGCTTTTCCTTTTTTGTTTCCCATGGCCATGCATGTGCTCCTACAAGTAGCAAACTGGTAAGAGAAGGCTGAACAGGTGGCATGGCAGAGAAATAAGGCAGGGGGCATGGAAAGAGGCGAGAGCATCATTCTCATCTTTCACTTACTCATTCAACAATTGTCTTTCACTTACCTATTCAAGAATTATCACTGACACTGTGGTCAGAGCCAGAAAGACAGAGCTCAGGAAATTACTATCTGTGCTTTGAATGGCTTGGCAGTTGGGGCAGTTGGTAGTGAGGTTAATAACCTAAGGACCTGTGTTTTAATGGAGGATGTGTAGGTGCTCCAGAGCATTGAGGAGGGAGTGATATTCTTGGCCTGGGAGATATGGGAAGCCTTGCTGAGGAGGTGATGCTAGACTGGATCATGAACACAGGGAAGAGAAGAGGTGGAGGACATTCATGCAGGGAAATTTTTACTTCAATGATTAAAATCTCAGGGAGAGAGAGGTTAAGCCATAGAAAGACATACTTCTCTAAGGGGTTTCGAGGAGAGAAACATCACATTTCAAAAAGGGAATAAAAGAGAGACTTCAAGAGGAAAGCAGTGTGCACAATGGGCCATGACATTTCATGAGGGATAGGTGCAGCAAGAGAGGGTATTTCAGATGGAGGTTAGCATGAATAATGGCATGGAGGTAATAAAGTTCAAGGGGGACTCAGGGAAGAACACAGAGGAGTCAAGTACGCTTAGAGTGTGGGCTGATGTAGTGAAAACTGGAAAGGTCAGGTGCAGGCAGATGGTGAAGAGCTCCAGTGTTGGTGTGAGTGCTCTGAGTCTGATCCTATCCTTTGGCAGGAGTCAACAATGTTTTGATTTGGGGGATGGCAGTCCATTCCATTTAATTCCACCAGTATTGTCTGAGACCTTACTCTGAGTCAGGTACTGTGATAGGTTCAGGTACATCATGAATCAGGCATTTCCTATTAAAATCTGCATCTAGGTACAGGACATATATCCATCTATACCTAAGTTAACGTCTACCTCTGTGTCCATGCCTCTGACTCTCTCTGGATCCACCTCTCCATCCGGCTCTCTGTCAGTTGTATTCAGATCTATACCTAGACAGGACTTAGCCCTGCACTGGAAAGGATGTACTGAAGCAGGATGGGTGAGGTGAGAAGGTAAGTAGACATTCACTCATATTTGAAGGCTGTACTAGTCCCAGTGGAGGACTGATCAGGGGCACTGTGCAGTGAACAAGAAGAGCACCATCTTGGGGGTCTGAGGAGCTTGAGTTTGAACCAAGGCTCTGGTGAGAATTGTCTTTGAGAGACCTTGTCCAAGTGATTTCCTTAGTTTTATTCTCTCCATCTATAAAGCAGGGTTAATGACATTATCTTTGAGGATGGATGAGAAGATTAAAGGAGAGGTGTTGGCATATGGGGCATTGGCAATTGGCACCAATGACATCTGTGATGAAGAGGCTGCCATGTTTTGACTTGCCACTTCCTGCTCAGAAAAGAGTAGACATCTGTATCCCAGTAACAGAGGCAGGTTTATCCCACTTAAAAAAAAAAAAAAAAAAAAAAAAAAAATTAAAAAGTGGCTCTAGGCAGGGAATCATGATTGTGGCTTTGATTAAGACTGCCCTTTGATCTCTGTGTTCTGTTTTCCAGGTAAGAGACACAAATATTCCTCGCTCGGCTAGCAGAGCCAGGCTCGCGTTGGGAGGCCCTTTCAGGGACTGCTCTTTGCTTCTTCCTGATGAACCCACTAACTCAGTCACCGAGCAGACCTGGCAGCAAGCGCACTGCAGCTGCTACTAGGCCAGGTTGCTCCATCTCCAGCAAACATTTATAGTGGCTCCGTGCCTGCAGCTCCTGCCCTGACACACAGGAAGCGAGAGCTGGGCCAGCACGTGGCAGCCAAGGGGATGCTGCCAGCCCGGCAGTCAGGAGCTGCAATGGCTCTGGGCAGAAGATGGCCCCACGATAGCTGTGGGGCATCCCCTCCACCATCACCCCACAGCCATGGACTCAACTTCTCCCAGGAGCTCACTTGAGCGAGCAGGACTGTTGCCCCATCCCTGGCTCTTCCTGGTTGATGTCAGGGACCTTTGGGAGCAAAGGTGGCATGGTGAACAAGGAGGAAGCCAGGATAGGGTGCAGACACATGACAGAACATTCCCAAAAGGCAGATTCTGCTGTGGGTTCTCATTTGTCCAAGACTGAGGCTCAACTCCTATGATCATTAGAATTTGTTAGCAGTGACATCCTAGAAGAGGTTTAAACACCAGCTCTGGGGAGGAAGGAAGGAGGAAGAGAAGATGGAAAAGAAGGAAAGGCAAACCTTGATATGTAGTTTATTTAAAAAAATTTTTATTGGTTCTTTTTAATTATACATGACAGTAGAACCCATTTTGATATAATTTTACAGCAGGGAATATATCTTTTTTTTTCACAATGTTGATTCACACGATTCATATAATCTTACATATACATAGGGTAATACTGTCTCAGTCTACTATCTTTCCTTCCCTCACCCCCTCCCATCCCATTTTCCTCTACACCATCCATACTTCCTCCATTCTTTTCTTATCCCCTCCATAATCCCCCCACCCATTATGTATCAGCATCCACTAATAAGAGAAAACATTTGGCTTTTGGTTTTTGAGACTTGGCTTATTCCACTTAGCATGATTTTCTCCAGCTCCACCCATTTACCAGCACATGCCATAGTTTTATTCTTCTTTATGGCTGAGTAATATTCCACTGTGTATATATACCACAGTTTCTTTATCCATTCTTCAATTGAAGGGCATCTAGGTTGATTCCACAATCTAGCAATTGTGAATTAAGCAGCTATGAACATAGATGTGGCTGCATCCCTATACTTTGCTGATTTTAAGTCCTTTGGGTATAAACTGAGGAGTGGGATAGCTGGGTCAAATGGTGGGTCCATTCCAAGCTTTTTGAGGAATCTCCACACTGCTTTCCAGAGTGGTTGCACCAATTTGCAATTCCACCAGCAATGTATGAGTGTGCCTTTTTCCCCACATCCACACCAACACTTATTATTGCTTGTATTAAAACCACCCTAAGATATGTAGTTTTTGATAATTTTCGTGATATAGAAGTTTTTACCACAGAAAATGTCAAGGTACCAAAGTGAAGTCACCGAAGCCCGACTGAGAAGGATAGTAGCACATGGTCATGAATTATTCCCACCATCCATAGATAGCAGGTACAAATGACCCCAAGAGCATGGATGATAGTAAAAGACTGTGAAATAATTAAAAAGTGAGGAATTTTGAGTGTTTATGACCTTTATCTTTAATATAATCTGTTTAATTATGTTTATATGATTTAACTTTTAATAGTGGCTCAATTTAACAACCATCTCACAACATGCCTAACTTTTTTTCTGGAAAGACCACAGGGTTTCTTTGCTTTTTTTTTCTTTCATTTGTAAGGGAAAATTGTCTGGCTAATTGGTGTGTGATAAGGGACCTGGGGAGTCTGATTTTTTTTTCTTTTTAATGTATTGAGGTGAAATTCATATAACACAAAATTAACCATTTTAAAGTATGGTATTAGGTATAATTACAATATTGTGAAATTTCCACCTCTGACTATCTAGTTTTAAAAATGCTCTATCCCATCAAAGTAAAATCCCTGAATCAGTTTTCTAGGGCAACCATAACAAAATGCCAGAGACTGGTTGGATTAAGCAGCAGAAATTTATTTGCTCACAGTTCTGGAAGCTAGAATTCTGAGATCAAGGTATTAGCAGGGCTGGTTTCTTCTGAGGGCTGAAAGAGAAGGATCCATTCCAGGTCTTGCTCCTTGACTTGTAGATGGACAACTTCTCTTTCTGTCTTCATGTGGTTTTCACTCTGTTAAGTGTCTGTGTTCAGTCTTTCTCTTGAACATCAGTCATGTTGGATTAGGGCCCATCTTAATGAGGTAATTTTAACTTAATTACCTCTTTAAAGACAATGCTTCCAAGTTACATTATGAGTTACTAGGGGTTAGGACTTCATGTAAATTTTTTGGAGGGGTGGGTCACACACCAGCCCATTAAAAACTCCATACCCAACGAAAGCTGTATACTTTCTTCCTCTCTATTCCTGGCAACCAATGCTCTGTTCTCTCTCTATGGATTTACTGTTCTGGATATTTCATACAAATGAAATCGTATAAAACACGACCTCTTGTGTCTGGCTTCTTACACTAAACAACATTTTCGTTTTCATGGGAATGTATGACTCACAGGAATCTCATTAGCTATATGGGTTGTGGGTTTTTTGTTTTGTTTTGTTTTAAAATGAGGACCAGTAGTCTAAAGGGCTACCAAGAACAACTTCTCCAAAACTAAAGACTTCTCTTGGGGTCCACAAAACTGACCAATATTTGGCAGATAATTTCACTTCCTGTTTATAAGACTAAAGACAAGAAGACTGATCAAGAGACCGATCAAATAGTTGAGACAAGATAGCTTAAGGCATAGACAAGGCAAATGGCAAAGAGGATCAATAGGAGAAGCCTTTATCAAAGAAGAGAATATGCAAGTCATTCTCAAATGCTTAAACATTATATATTTGAAAATCATATGAAAATATAGTATAAAGAAAATAAAAATTACCTATGATAACATAGCTCAGTTATAAATACTGTAGATATTTTGGTATATTGGTATTTTTATCAAAGAATAACATATATACAGAAAAAGGCACAAGGGATGAAATTTTAGAAAGTTAATACATTATTAACCAGTACCTTAAGTGCCTCCCTCATGCCTTCTACCAAATGTAATAAAATGACTGGTTTGGGCCTATTTTGAGCTTTATATAAAGAAATTGAATTATTCTCTTTGGCCTGTTTTCCTTATATTTTATGGAATAGGTCCATATGGTCATGAGAAGTAGTTGCTCTTTTATTTTCCTTCTGTTCTATTGTGTTTATCGTTGATGGGTATGTGAGTTATGTCCAAGTTTTGGACATTATAACAAAGCTGCTGTGGACATTCTTGCTCTGATATTTTGTGCTCATGCATACACCACACAGTGACACTTATGGATCTGGTAGGGTAAGTCTTTCAGTCTTTCTTCCTCTGTTGAGTGTAACCCAAGAATGGAATTGGTGGTCATCCAGTACATGTTCTGAGTTAGCAGATTCCCTGTCAAAGATCTTTCTGCAGTGGTTGTATCACTCCATCTGCTCTTACTGACAGTATGTGTGGGCTCCTGTTGCTCCACATCCTCACTGATACTTGGTAATGTCACTTAATTTAACTTTGCCATAGTGGTGGGTGTTGTCTAGTGGCATAACATTGTTCCTTAGTTTGCAGTTTCTTGCAATTTATGATGGTGACCTTTTCACGTGTTTGTCCTCTATTCAAATATTTAATTTTGGGGAGCTTCTGATCATTTCTTTGGTTTTCTTTTCTACCTTTTTAAGGTATACTTGACAAATAAAAACTTAGTGAACCTAAGACAGATACAATAGAGTGTTTGGATATGTGCATACACTGTGAAGTAATGACTATGATCAAACTTATTAACATTAATTTTCTCAAATAGTTATGTGTGTGCACATGTGTGTGTGGTGAGTAAACTCAAGATCAACTGTCTAGCAAATTTCAGGTGTGCAATGTAGTATTATTAACTATAGTCATTATATTGTACATTAAATCTGGAGACCTTGGTCATCCAGAAGACTAAACCTTTTTACCCACTGACCAGCATCTTCCCCTTTTTACCCACTGACCAACTCTCTACCCCTCTGCTTCTGGTAACCACCGTTTTACTCTCTGCTTTTATGAGTTTGACTTTTAAAAATTCCACATGTAAGTGAGATCATGTGCTATTTTTCTTTCTGTGTCTGGCTTAGTTCACATAGCACAATGTCCTCCATGTTCATCTATGTTGTTATAAGTGACAAGATTCCCTTCTTTGGTAAGGATGAATATTTAGTTTTAGGTACCCACACACATTCTCTTTATTCATTCATCCATCAACAAACATGTAGATTGTATCCATATCTTGGTTATTATGAATTTATATATTTTGCATATGAGTCCTTGATTTTATGTATTACATGTATCTTTTATCTCATATAAATGTATATTGTAGACATCTTTATTCCCATTATGAATATAAAAGTGCTGATGTCTGCTATAATAACTTCACTTTCTTTAAATACATGCCCAGAAGAGAGATTGCTGGATCATAGGGTAGTTCTACTTTTAATTTTTTGAAGAACCTCCATACTGTATTCCATAATGACTATACCAATTTACATTCCCACCAAGAGTATACAGGTTTCCTTTTTCTCCGCATCCTCACTGACACATATCTTTCATTTTTTTGATAATAGTCATTCTAACAGGTGTGAGGTGATATTTCATTTTGGTTTTGATTTGCATTTCCCCAATGATTATTGATATTGAGCACTTTTCATATATTT
Organism: Glaucomys volans; assembly: GCA_020662805.1. Taxonomy (NCBI): domain Eukaryota; kingdom Metazoa; phylum Chordata; class Mammalia; order Rodentia; family Sciuridae; genus Glaucomys; species Glaucomys volans. The sequence continues at coordinate 267,602 of JAJEJO010000159.1, read as the reverse complement.
GTTGGTCATTTGTGTATCTTCTGTTAAGAAATGCCTGTTCAGTGTTTTAGCCTATTTGTTAATCAGATTATTTATTGTTATTCGTTTCTTTTTGTATTATTGCTATTGAGCTGCTTTTGTTCTCTATATAGTTTAGATTTTTTTGTTTCCTTATATATTAACCTCCTTCAGATATATGGTTTGCAGATACTTTATCCCATTCTGCTGGTTGCATTTTCATTCTATTGATGGTTTCCATGGTTGTGCAAAAGTTTTCTAGTTTCATGCAATCCATTTCTCTATTTTTGTCAATGCTTTAGGTGTTATATATATTTTTTAAAATAATTGTTCAGACTTCTGTTAAGAAACTGTTCCACATGTTTGTGTTTTTTCTCAGAAGTTTTACATCTCAGGTCTAACATTTAAGTCTTTAATGTATTTTTAGTTGATTTTTATGAATGGTCTGAGGTAAAGGTCCACTCTCTGTCCTCTGCCTGTGCATATCCAGTTTCCCCAACACCATTTATCAAAGAAGCTCTCCTTTCCCTGTTGTGTGGTTTTGGCCCCTTTATCAAAGACCGTTTTCCCACATAAGCATGGGTTTTCTGTTTTATTTCTGGGGTCTTTATTCAGTTCCATTGTCTATATGTCTGTTTCTATGCCATTAACTTACTACTTTAATTATTGTAGTTTCTTAATACATTTTTTAAATTAAGGAAATTAGGAAGTGTGATGCCTCCAGCCACTTCTTGCTCAAGATTGCTTTGGCTACTTGGGGTCTTTTGTAGTTCAATAAGAATTTTAGAAAAACCTTTTCTATTTCTGTAAAAAAAAAGAAAATGCCATTGGATTAATTTTATTGAATTTGTATATTACTTTGGACAGAATGGATATTTTTATCATGTTAATTCTTTCAATCCATGAACATGAGATGGTTTTCCTTTTACCTATATCTTCTTTAATTACTTTCCTTAAAATTTTCAGTGTGCAATCTTTCACTTATTTGGTTAAGTTCATTCCTAAGTATTTTATTTCCTATATTGCTATTATGAATAGGATTACTGTTTTGTTTCCTTTTTGGACAGTTTTATGTGTATAGAAATGTAACTGATTTTTGTATGTTGATATTGTATCCTGAAAATTTAAAGAACTCACTTTTTTAGTCCAAAACTCTTTAAAACTAAGTCTTTAGGATTTTCTGCATATACCATGTGCAAACACATAACCTTACTTTTTTTTTTTTAATTTGGATGCCACTTATTTCTTTTTCTTATCTAATTATTCTGGCTAAGACTTTTAGTGCTGTGGGAAAAGAGGTGACAGTGGCCATCATTGCCTTGTGCCAGATTTTAGAGGGAAAGCTTCCAGTTTTCTTGGTTGATTATGATGTTAATTGCAGGCTTGTTATAAATCATCTTTATGGCACTGAGATAAATTCTTTTCATACCAATTTTGTTGAAAGTTTTAATCATGAATGAATGCTGAACTTTGTCAAATGCTTTTTTTGTGTGTGTGTGTGGAAGTAATCATGTGGATTTTTTTTCTTTTATTTTGTTGATGTAGGGTATTACATTGATTGATTTGCATTGTTGAACCATCCTTGCATCCCAGAGACAAATCTCACTTGGTCATGGTGTATGAGGCTTTTAATGTGCTGTTGAGTTTGATTTGCTAGCATTTTATTGAAAATAATTTATATTTTGTTTCCTTTTCTTGTGGTGCCTTTGTCTGTCTTTTCCAGCAGAATACTAACCTTATAAAATGCATTTATAAATGTTCCTTCTTTTACTTTTTGGAAGACTTTTTTTTGCTAAATTTTATTGTTTTCCTTTTTGAGATTGTTTAGTAAAAGTTTTTTTATATTTTTTTATATAAGTTCTTGATCATATGTATTATGTGTATCTTTTATCTCAAATAAATATCAATTGCAGACATCTTTTCCTATTATGTAACATATATTTAACTTACAGACATTATACATTTTACTACAGAATAACTTAACAAATTTTTCATTCATGGTTAATACTATTTGTGTCTAGCTTTAAAAATCTTCACTTATCCCAAGGATGTGTACATATTCTGCAAATTCTTCTAAAATAAATTATATTCCATGCTTTTATAATTATGTCAAAATGAATACTATTGTCTTATATAACTAAAAAGAACCAATAAAAATTTAAAAAAGAAAAAATTTGTTAAAAAATTCTTATTGCTTTAACTTTCATGTTAAATCTATCATTTACCCAGAATTTATTTCTGTGTATGGTACATGGTAGAGGTCAATTTTCTATATTTTTCCATATAAATATAAACTAATCCAGGACATTTTCTGAGGAAACCATGTTTTTTCTGTTACTTCACATTTGTCATAAATCTTGAGATTACACATGTATGATATTGCTCCCAGATTCTTTATTCTATTCCACTCATCTACTTTTCTATCTGTCCCATCATCACATCTCACAGTAACTTTTAAAGAAAGCCTTGATACCCACTAGGGCAAATCATTTAAAGGTTTTCTTCTTCAAGATTATATTTGCTATTCCCAAATATTTGTATTTCTAAAGAAAATTTAGATTAATTTTAGGTGAATTTTTCATATTTCCTCAAGAAGGATTGCTGGGATTAAGAGGTTTTGGATTTTAACAAATGTTTGCTTTGCATTATATTGAGATAATGATATGACTTTTCTCACGCTGGGGAATGGTGTTTAAATGTTATATAAACCTTCCATCCTGAAACAAACCTAATTTGATCACTATGCATTTTTTTTTATAAACTTGCTAATATTTTGTTTAGAATTTTTGCATGGATGCTTATAAGAGAAATTGGTCTATGATTTTACTTTATTGTAATGTTCTTGTTAGATTTTTATGCCAGAATGATACTGGACTCATGATATGATATGGAAGTATTTCCTGTTTTTACTGTTCCTAGACTTAAAAAATCAAACAGGTATTATTCCTTAAACATATTTTAAAAATCATAGGTCACATATATCTGGAGAATTTCCTAGAGAAAGCATTTTATTTATAGATTAATCTCTTTAATACATATATAAACTATTCAGGTTTTGAAAATTCTCCTTAAATTAATTTTAATATGTAGGATCGACATAGGAATTTTTCAATTTTATTTGATTTCCAAATTTATTAACTCTTTTACAATAATATCTTTCTTTCTCAAGTCTATAAATGGATAGTGATGCTCCTTTTTATTTCCAATTGGAATAAATTTCCTTCCTTTTTTGCTTCTTTAATCTTGCCATGGCTTTATCAAGATTAGTAATTTTTCACAAAGAAGTGATATTTCATTTTAATTTTCTCTTGCTTGTTTAATTTCTAGTTTATTAGTTTCTGTTTTTTCAAACTAATTTATTTCATTTTACTTTTTTTCGGTTTTACTTTCTCTTCTTTCTCTACATTCCTTGAGGTGGGTTCTTAGGTTTCAGCTTTCTACTTTTCTGTCACATATAGTTTAGATAATAAAATTTCCCCTCAGAGCAGCTTAAGCTGTATCTATTAGGTTTTGCTATGTAGTTTTTTTGTTATTACATAGCTCACAAAGATTTCTTTATTTAGAAGAGTATTATTTTAAATCCAATTATTAGAGGATTTTCTAATTATGTTTTTGCTATTCATCTCTAACATATTTCCAACATATTCCATTTTGGTCATGTAATTTTCTGCAAAATTATTTCAACTATTTGAAATTTATTGAGACTTCTATGGCTCATTATCTGGTTAATTTTGGTAAACATTCCACATGCCCCTGAAAAGAAAGTAGATTCTGCAGTTATTGGGTGCTATTCTTTACATACGTCAGTTAAGTTTGTTAGTTTTGTTATTCTGATATTCTATATCCTTACTGAATTTTTTTGTACTTAGTCAGTCATAATGAACAGCATGTTAAAACCTTCAGCTCTGATTGCGGGTTTGTCTATTTCTCCTTTGGTTCTATGAAGTATTGTCCTACACCTTCTGGGTCTATGCATGTGATCAAGGGCAAACCAGTTAAGAACTGAGTCTTCTTTGTGGATTGACCTTTTGATCATTATGAAACATTCTACTAAGCTTCTGGTAAAGATTTTTGCTTTAAGCACTTCTTTGTCCATTATTAGTAAAGTTGATATTGTTCGGTTAATCTTTGCATGGCTTACGTTTGTTCCTGATCCTTTTACTTTTGCACTTTCTCTGTTGAGAGGTGTTTTTTAAGAAGTAAGCATCAGATAATCTGACAACTTTTTCTTTCTGTTGAAACATTTAGCCTATTTTTCTTTAATACAGTTACATATATAAATAGCGTTTTGTTTACAATCCTTTTAAAATACACTCTTATTTTTAATTGACACAGTAATTATACATATTCCTGGGATACTATGTGACATTTCAATGCATGTATAAAATGTATAATGAACAAATCAGGGTGATTGGCATATCTATCATCTCAGACAGTTATTGTATCTTTGGGTTGGGAAAATTCAAAATTCTTCCTACTAGCTATTTTCAAATAATTAATTGCTGTCAACCATGGTTACCCTACTGTGCTATAGAATTTTTCATAACTACCTATTATAAATAAATTTGTTGTGAACATTGTCATACATGATTTTGGTGAACATGCAAGCTCACTGCAATTTAGCATATGCCTAGAAGTGAAAATATTGGGTCATAGGACATGAATATTATCCTGCTTTAGAATACTGTCAGGCAGTTTCCAAGTTGATGTATCAGTTCCTACTTGTGGTCTATAAATGCTTCAGTTGCTCCACATCCTTGCTAGTATTTGGTGATATCTTTTTTTAAATTTTAGTCAATTATATGATTGTGTACTGATATCTCATTGTGGTTTTAGCTTGCACTTGCTAATGATAAATCATTTAAAATATGTTTCACATGTTTACTGATCACTACTATGGTTGGATAGGTGTATTCTAAAGGTCTATGTGTTAAAACTTGATCCCCAAGGTCGCGTTTTTGAGAGGGGGTGGAACGTTTAGAAGCTGAGGCCTAATGGGGTTGGGGGTTTGAGTCTCTGGTCATTGGAAGTATGAAATCGAAGGGAATTGTGGCATCCCTGTCTTTTCCCCTTTCTCCTTTTGCTTGTGATGTTAGCAATTTAGCTTTACCATGTGTTCTTTCAATGATGTGGTGCTTCACCATAGGCCCAAAATGGTGGGACCAACCAATCACAGAGTGGAATCTCCAAAGCTGTAAGCCAAAAAACCCTTTTCTTTTTATAAGTTGATTATCTCAAGTATTTAGTTATTGGTACAGAAAGCTAAATAACACAGTCACTTGGATATCCCTGTTTCTTAAGAGCCTTTTCTTATATTTGGTCAACTTTATTGAATAGTGTTTTGGCCTTGTTAATTTGTAGAATGTTATAAATGCCTATTCTAGAGTATGGAAATGAAAGTCATTCAATTTATTCTTATCTATTCAGTTATGAAGGACATTTTCCTAAGACATAGAATTGTAGATAAGCAGTTCCTTCTTTGCAATCTTCTCAGAATGTTATTCCATTGCCTTTTGGATCTCATTTCTCTTGGGAAATAATTGTAAATCTTATGTTTGGTCTTTTGAAGTTAATGTGCTTCTTTCTTTTAAAAAAAATTTTAAAGACTTTTTCTATTTGTTTCAAATTTGGTTTATGGTGATAGGACTAGATGTAGTTTTGTTTTGTTTATTTATTTATTTATTTTTAATCTTGCTCAGGATATTTTCACAGAAAAAGAATGGGTGACTTAATTACTTTTATCAATTTTGAAAAATGCACCTAAACTTTGCTTTTGCTTGGTTCTTTCTCACCTTTCCTTCTTAATTTCAAAATGTATTAGATGCATTCATTTCCCATATTTCTCCTAGGCTGACTTATGTGTTTTCTGTTGTTTTTGCTCTTTGTAATTTTTTCTGAATATTTTTAATTACCCATTTTTCTAATTTATTAACTTCTTTTCTTTCAAATCAACTTTTGAAACAAGTTCTTAGATTTTTTTATTACATCATTTTTAGTACAAGATGGGCTAATTGATGAATTTTGTACGATATTTCTGGTGAAATTCTCCATCTTGTTATGTTATATTGAGATACTAATTGTAGCTACATATCTGTTAATTCCAGTGATTTGATAATCTCTGAGTCTCTCTCTTGTCTACTTGCTTTTGCCCCGTGTGTTGTAAAGACAGAGTAATTGCTATTTAGCTTTAAAATTGTGGAGCCTCTGAATGATATTATATTGAACAAAGAAGGTCCACCTTGGTTGGAACAACTTCTGTTGTGCATGTTTCATTCATCAGATTAAGTTTATCTGAAACTGGACTGTCCGTTTGTAAAGGCTGTTCTCTCTACTTTCTCTTATTTCAAAGAATGCGTTTTCCAGGGATGTCAATGGAGCGTATACAATACCTTGGAATGTTCTAAATTCAAACATTTTTTATTTGGTATTGTGAAAAGTACCAAGAGCCTTTTCTTATATTTGGTCAACTTTATTGAATAGTGTTTTGGCCTTGTTAATTTGTAGAATGTTATAAATGCCTATTCTAGAGTATGGAAATGAAAGTCATTTTTTTGCTCTGGTTTTTAGAATGTTTCTACTTAGTTTGTGAAAGTTTGACTATGCATAGCTTAAAAAATTGGAAGATATTTTGATGTGAAAAACAGCACCACTCTTTCCTCCAGATCTTTGCTGATCAAGTCCTAGCAGACTTGGAAGGCCCCAATTGCAGTTACCAAAAGTGCTCTTCTACCTTGTCACTTAGCTTAGACTCTTCTTTTGATTTGTTAATGTGTGTTTGTTGTATGCCAAGTATTGACAAATAGCTAAGGAAAAAAGAAACCCAAAGAATGTCAACGTCCTTCTTGATGGTTTTCTTTGACCCAGGACCTTGACCTTTCAAGTCTTGATTAACAAATTTAACAAACTCTTATGATGGCTTCATACATATTTCTAAAAATATTCAATTAACTCCTAATTATCCTACAATCTAGAAACTGACTTACATGTATTTTATTTGGGGTACTTAATGTGCATTTGTTGTATTGATTTTTAATTTTTTATTATCTGCATTTGATGTCAGAATCATGTTCATCTTAGATGATAAGCTGGAAAGTCTCTTTATTTTTTTTTAGGGTTAGTATTTCCTTAAAAATTAAAAAGAAACTAGGTACAAAACTATCTAGCCATAAAACTTATTTCATTCTCTCCAAGTTTATTAGATGATTTTGGTTTTTGTCAATTCTGAGGAAATAGCTCTTTTACATATATTCCTTAAAATAGGCAATTTTAGTTATTAATTGCAAATTTAGTTATTAATTGCAAGACATATTTGTCATTTTATTTTATAGACTGTTGTTACATTTTTGGTTATAATGTCTTCCTGTTCCCAATTTTAATTTTCTTATATATCCTATATCGTGCTTTAAAGAAATAGTTTCCAAATACTCTTATCCTTTGTTCTTAATTAATTAATTTTGCTTTTATCTGTATTATTCCTCATGATTGTTGTACTTTTTCTAACCTCTTGAGTTGAATAATTAAGTTGGCTCATTACATTCTTTCTTGTGCTATGATAAAGGCATGAGAAGCCACAATTTTTCTTCTTTGGTACAAGGTTGGCTATATCCTATGAACTTTTATATGTAATGCTTTTATTCTGGCTATTCAAAAATAGTTCAAACAAACTTAAAATTTTTTTTATTTCACATTAAAAGTTATTTATAAGAGTATTTTTACCTTTCCAGGTGATTGGGCTTTTAATAATATTTTCTTTTTATTGATTTCCAGTTTTATTGCACTCTTAAAAGAAAATTGGCTGGTAAAATCATAAAATTTATTAAGTTCTTCATGAGGGATTATAATGAACATTTATAAATGTTTCAAAAACCTATGAGAAGAGTTGCATTTTCTGTTTGTATACTAGGACTTCAGTATGTGGCTAGACAGAAAACTTTTAATTCTATGAATTAGATATTGTGTTCTATTTTAAAATTTCTATTAATTTATTCTGAAATTGCTAGCTATTCTTGTTTTACATATTTCTAATACATTCATATTAAATTCACATGAGTCATGGCTATTATATATTTACTTATGCACTTCACCAAACTATTTTCCATCTTTTTCATGCTTTTGTTTTGATTTCTACTTCAGTATTCTATTACAGTGATTTTTTTCCATTTGTATTTTCTGACATTGGACTTCTTGGTCTTTACATTTCAATCTGCAAAAACACTTTTACTTACTCATATCCAGTGCTTCAGTTGTAACTAGTTTTTTTTCCTATGTCAATGAGTTTTATCTCTTGATAAAGGAATTATCTTGCTTATAGTTATAATTCTTTTATTTGATGTTCCATTATTTCAATTTATATTTTTAATAATTATCTTCTTATATTATGTGTGTACATAGAATATCTTTTATTTAATTTCTTTCTCTAATACTTCAGGAATTTTAGAGAAGATCTATATTAATTTGTGGTTTTCAGGAAAACAACCATGTGTTTTATATACACACACACACACAAACATATAAAACTTGTTCCAATTGATTTTTTCCCAATTATTTGGTTAGATTCTATAATACCATTAAATTATATCACTTTTTGCATGTAGTATTTTCATATGTACTTTTCTGTGCCTAAGTATTCCTATATTGTACAACAGTATATAGTACAATGTATATTAATATATTATATTATAAAACAATCAAGTGAACTAAATAATATTATTCCATACCAAGTAGACCATGTTGAAATTTATTTCTTGATTTTCTATTTCTTTCCCTCATTTGTCCTATTTCATTATTGTTGTGCTTTAAACATCTATCTATCTACACAAACACAGTAGATTCTTATTATTCAAAGTGCTTACATTCTATAAAGTTACTCTGAATTTGACAAATTTTGAATGGTAGCCCCTGGGCAAAATAAAGGCCAGGTTCCTGAGAGCCTCTGATTGAAACATTTCATCAATCAATCAGCACACAACTTTGTTTTATGGGTGTATCTGCATAAAGACATAGTATTATTTATATATATAATATTTTATAATAATGTTGATATTTAATACATTTTGTGAAATATATGCATATCATACATATCATAAAAATGGATTGAATATGTATGATATATTAACTTTGAACTCAATGCCAGTAGTACTATATCTCAAGTCTGAATTAAGTTTATCAAATACACATATTTCTTTACAGATCACATTGCTGCCTTCTTGCATTTAGGAACACCGAACAAAACTTCAGTACTATGCGTGGTGCCATAGTAAACAGAGAAATTACTCAAAAAAGAGCACAAGAAGTGTGAAAAACATGGCACTAAATGTCCCACACAAAAGACACTTGTTTACAGTATGAGAACTGAAATAAGAAGGCAGAGCATTGCCTCATGTGTCCTCTGTTGGCAATGTGCAAGTCAGTCAATCAAATTTTTTTGGCACTCATCATCAAATGACAGTGAAAGCACCGTTAGTATTGATTTTTAGTTTACAAATAAATTTCAGTGAGTAGGGGAATTTGCAAATACAGACTTCATGAATAAAGAGGATTGTGTGTATGTGTGTGTACGAAATTGTCAGACTGGATTCCTCTCATTGCATTAAAATAATTCATGGCTATTTTGAGGGTTTATTTTCAGAAATATGTTTCTTCCTTTACTTGTCTTAATTTTTTATTCATCAATATGCTTTACATTACTCTTCTTCCTCTTTACATACTCCATCATACAGTAATCAGTGTATTTAGTATGTGTTCTTCTCTTCCCTATTATCTCCATCTAATAGATGGAAAAAATTAAGGTACAAACACCTTCAAGGTCACCCAACTAGTTAGAGGTACATTCTGGATTCAAACATGGGCAGTGTGGTTCCTCAATCTACTATGCAAACATACTATACCCAGTTCCCTCTATCTAGCTCTCACCTGGAGTTGGAAACTTGGCTGTTGGGCTCTTCTCTTTACCAGTGACCTTTCCTGCTTTCTTAGTAGGGACTACATTTCCCAGCATGCCATGCTACCATCATTCCCACCCACCTCTTCCTTCCTGCCCTGTTCCTGGCCCCTGGCTTTCTTCCTGGAATGGGCAGAGGAGGCCAGGATGGGAAGATGGATGAGCACAGATGAAGGAATGCAGTGCTGCCTGATTTTTAATGTGGTACAGAGCAGAAAGAATCACTGTCTATTTTCTGTTTGTCAGAGATCCTGAGTCTCTTGTTCTAAGCAGAACTATGAGGAAGACCTAAAATATCTTACTACTTACTCTTGGTTTTTGTAAGTGGCATTCTGGTCTGTATCATGCACTTAAGTCTGGATACATTTTTCTTATTTCATCTCTATGTGTGTTATAGGGTTAATATCTTTCATATTTTGATACATTGTTTCTCATTTTCAGCTTTTAAGGCTTTTTAAAAGAAATTATCGCTAAAAGTATGTTGGTAAAAGCTTTGCTAGTCAACATTTTAAATTCCAAGCTTGTTCTCCCTATTATTTTCTCTGTTTACCTTCATAAGATTTTTCTAAAAATAAGCTCTTCTGAACCTTGAGTGATATGTTTTCTTCTTTCTTTTATATTGCAATCCTTTTTTACTGTCTCTGTTTTGATCCCATCTCTGTTCACTCAAGTTGAAAAGAGGATACATTTTATACATGACTGTTGTTTCCTCCTAAACAGAATGAGTGGATCCTTGTTTTGTTTTGTTTTTTTTCTCTTCATCATTTCACTGCTGGATGCTTGTTTGCTGTTTTACTGCTGGTACCCAGAGGAGGGAGGCAGGGATGTCAGCATGGACCATCTTCCAGTGTGAACTTCATCAGTGTTGGATGCCTGTACCATGCCCAGCACTCTGTTTCCAGCTTTCTCTTCCTGGGTCACTACAAGGGCCCCTGTGATCTTCATGCTTCCTGCCTTTTGCCATTGACCCTGCATTACAAGAAAGCTTCACTATGACTGCTCTTTGATAGCACCTCTACAAATCCCCACTTGGAATGCTCTCCCTCTGCAGCTGTGGATGGGTTTCCCAGTTTAGCATCCCCCCTCTTTCCCATCACCTGCCCCTTCTCTGTGTCTTCCTTCCTTCAGCTGAGAGAATTTCTTCCAGGGTTTCCCCTATGCTTGGTAACTTCCCTTGCTCCAGTCCTACTATACACTTTTTGTGAGAAAGTCCTCGGAGTTCAAGCAAAGCTGCCAACAAGCTTCCTGATTTCTCAATGCCAGTGCAGAACTGTTGGTGGGAACCAGAGGGGACTTTCAGAGTGCAGGCCTGCATGCACTCAAGTCTTGGTCTCCATCAATAGCTTTAACTTACCTGGAGTGTGTTTCAGACATTGTCCTGGCCACTTTCACTCATGTGGTCTCATTTAGTCCACTAAATATTCCTTTAAACTTCTTTATCATCCTTATTTTATAGTTAAGTAAACAAAGGCTCAGAACAGTGTGCTAAGTTTGTATAGCCAGTTGGAAGTGAGGCCAGGAATTAGAACTCAGTTTTCTCATTAAAGTGTGCTACTTTTTTAACCACTCTTGATCCCCAGCTAATTATCAGGCAGGCAGAAACTTAAGTCCATGCTTTGATGGCAAATGGTTTTGTCGCTTTTCTGCTACTTGCCATTGAAACAGGTAATCAGTTTTTGCTTTAGTAAAATGGGAATAATAATAATATAATTGATTTTCAGAGTTCAGTGAGAGAATCATGTCAGGAATTTCAGACTCAAAGGGCTTTAGGGATGTGGCAGGTGGCATAAATAGGTGAGGTGGCCTTGTATAAAAGTCCTGGCAGTGTTTGTAAAACCTGGAGAAGGCTGGTACTGCATACGTCAGATTCTACTTATTAAAACTCTCTGGGATGGTTCCACATACCCACTGGAGGAGCTAAATATGAAAAATACAGAAAAGAAAGAAAACTACCATGTGCTGTTGATGGTGTGTTAGAGCTGAAGTTCTCATAGACTGATGGTGAGAATGTAAGTTGGTGTAACTACTTTGCAAAACTCTTTCACTAAGTCTACTGATGCTAAGCATGCCCATGACTTTGACCCCATATTTCAACTGTTGTATGTACACTCAAATGAAATGAGTATGGAGGGATATTCACAGTATTATTCACAATAACCCCAAACTGGAAACCATGGTCAACATTACAATGGATCAACAATGGGTGGAATAGTCACACAATTAAATGATGCACAGCAGTGAGAACATAGCTTATCGACGAAAACTGAGCAAAGAGAAAGCTAGAGAAGAATTCATATTGCGTGATTCCAAATATTTAAAAGTAGGAAGAAAGGTCCTGTGCTTGAGAGGCTAGGAGAGCAGGTAGTAAGAGGAAGAGAGTTTGAGAGGCTCCAGAACACTGCTGCTGGTCTGTTTCTGGACTTTTTTGTGGGTGTTGTGAAAAACAAAATCATTGAGCTCTATGTTTAATGGTTGTGAACAGATTTTGTGTATATATTTTTATGTTGAATATACACATTTTAAAAACGATAATAATGACAGTCTCCTTCCAAACAGAAGAATCAGGTGGGCCAAACAAGTGGCTGTGTTTGTTTCTCACTTTCCCCTTGTATACCCCCAGCTCTGGCTATGGAATAGGATAGATTCTCCATTTTTGCTTGATAGGTTTGTCAAATAAACAATGAGAAGGCACTCAATGTGGTAGGTGTGCAGAATAAAGACCTAAATATTGAATGCTGGAAGAGGGTTTCAAGAGCCTTTGTCATAATCTCCTACTGTCCCAAGGTCTCCTGATATACCTCAGTCTCCCCATGTGTGTGCGTGTGTGTGTGTGTGTGTGTGTGTGTGTGTGTGTGGTATGGGATCGGGCATCCTTCATTCCAGGTCATTCCTAGAGAAGGCTTGCATTCTCAGCCTGGATAAGCATGGACTGGGTGCCTGGGCAGACAGTGGGGTGGTGCTTAGGAGCCTCCTGCAGGACAGTAGTGTGGTTTCCATCTCAAGGGAGGAGGACTCTCTAGTAACTAGTGCATCACACTCAAATCAAGAATCTTAACCCCAACAACACAACCTCAGGCTGGGATCTTATGCCCATTTTGCTAGAAAGCAAACGACAGCTCATATACTGAAGTTAATTTTCTTTATTACACTCTGCTGAATGGCAGGATCTGGATTTCAGCTCATATCTTCAGAAACCCACAGTGCAGCTCCCATTTATATCAACCTGGAAGCCCCACTTTGGGCATTTCCTCATCTCCCCTTTCCCCCTCCTAGTATTCTCTCCCACCTTAACCTGAAACTCTCCAGGCCACTACTTCCCTCCTTGCATCATTGAATGGGAGAAAAGCTCAGATCCTGTGTACAGTAGGGACAAGTTTTCAAAGGACTTCCTGTGTCTGCAGAAAGGGCGGCTGCTGGAGAGAGATTGGCACCAGGCTTCATAATTTCCATCCTTTAGAGTAACCACACCTCAGTTGACTGGGTCCCCTTGCTTTCTTAGCAAAAGCCAGTCTCCTTCAGAGCAGAGCTGCTGAGGTTCCATCAGAGCCTTCTCATGACAGCCATCTGCTCCTCCCTTGAGACCATCTTGAGACCTAGCCTTGGCCCAGCTTTGCTAAAGAATGAAGAGGAACTCTTGGGGATACTAGGCGGAGGCCCAGGAGGCCCAAGAGCAGGTGCTCTGGAGCAAGCAGAATTGTTTGTATCCTGACTTCATTACTTTCTCACTGTGCACTGTTGCTCTCACTGAAACCCTGATTCCTCAATTGTGAAATCAGGATTTTAATATTACTGCAGAATGGTTTGGGGAAATCCATAAAACTTGGGCTATCAACAGTTAAAACATAGAGTTGACCTTTTAAAACTGTGGTCCATGCTTCCTCATTCAGAAGCACACATACTAAGATGCAGATTCCTGAGTTCATTCCTGCTTCATAGAGTCAGGGTCTCTGGGGCAGGACCCAGGAATCTATATTGTAATAAGCTTCCTGGGGAGACACAACTATAAGAGAGAACTGTGTTCTATAGTTCAGTAAAAGAAGGGGCCCCGGAATCCTGAAGCAAGATCCCCTAAAGGGTCAGCAGTCACTTCTGTTAATGCTTGAGCTGAATCCTGTAGTTTTCATGAGAATTGGCCTCTTTAAGAAAGAGACTAACATACCAAAATTTGTCGCTGGAAATGTGAACATAAAATCTACAGGGTCAATGGTCAGGAGTAGAAGGAAAGAAAAGACATAGTTAAGAGCCATCAGTATCAGAGAGAGGAAAGTCAGAAGAAAACATTCTACACCACAGTTAGTGAACCTCGGGTTGTAGACCCTCATTTCTGCTGACCTGCTCCAGAGGAACTAGAAGTTGCTGTGCTATAGGCTGGTTGAGGTCTGATTATCCTTGAGACCTGTTAAATTTGTTTTCTGTACTTTTCTATCTCCCATATATCTCATCAATGAATGCTAATCACCACTTGAGTGTGGTGTAGATTTCTTGCAACATAAAAAATGTGCTTACCATGCTAAGAGGTTTAGAATTTAACATGCAAAAAAAAAATTGTATAGCTAGAGAAGATAGTAATGTTCACCTAAATTCAACAATTCTTTGTTGCCTCTTTGCAGCCACCTATTTTTTTTTTTTAAATGACTGCTCATCTTCCATTGTGGAGACTGGATGTAATAGGTACTCACTGTTTCAAACTCAGTTGCAGCAAAGGAAGTGCCATGTGACTTAGATATGGCCAATGAGACATAAAAGAATGATTTTCTTCTGTTATAAAAAGAAAGAGACACGACCTCTTCCATTCATCGTTTCATGTTTTGTCCATGTGTGAAAATGTGGTTTTTAGGAGACATGGCAGCCATCTTGTGCCCAAAGATAGAAAACCAAAAGAATTTCAGTGAAATCAATGCAGGGCTCTAACATCACCAACTATGAACTAAACAACCTCCCACTTGGTTAACTTTAGATCTATTATATGTGAGAAACCAATTATCTTTTTTCTTTCAGATGTTTTTAGTTGGGGAAAAAAACTTTATCTGATAAAATATCCATAGAAGAGTTTCAATAAAGACAAGTTATGTGTTTTATGAAGAGTCCAAGTTGAGGTGTGGAGTATGTTATTGAATGAGGTGATGAGAGACAGAGGTAAGGAGAACAGGAGGGAATCTTTGGTAGTGATCAAGGCAAAAGTAATATCCCTGAACACACTCTGAAACCTCCTCTGTACTAAGTCAGTGTTCTACCAGCATGAATTTTCCTGTCATCTGCAACTTTAACTGAGTACTTTTTTTTTTCAAATGACTTCCTTTTTAAATAAAAGGAATTGTCTATCATATTTAAGTACTCATTATTTTTTCAAATATATTGTTAAATAAGTAAGGACGTCTTCATTTTTAATAATGGCAAACTAAATTTGGAGACTAATATTCTTGTTGAGAATTATAAGTAATCCAGATTACAAATATTTAAAAATCATCCATTTATAAGTTTTGGAGAGCTACTAAAGCAGACAGGACTTGAGGGTCCAGGATCCTTAAGGAAAGGGAACACAGAGCCATTCTGTGACAAATTCCCTCCAGGGAACTTACAAATTATAAGCAGCGTATATGAGACTAAGAAGCTCATCAGAACTCTCAGCAGTCACAGTTTAATGAGACAAAGTCAGAGTGCAGGGCCTACGAAACACCAGGAATTTTCAGTTGGGACCACCAAAGGACTAAAAGTGTGAGAGGTTAACCAGAAATAAACCAGTTCTTTCAATGACTAAAGTCAGCATCAAATCAGCTTAATGTCTTTTTGCAATACAATTCATTCCTCTTAGCCTATTATAGTTTAGATTTTCATGGTTTCTTTCCTTGAATCATGCTGATTTTTCTCCAGAGATAAAGATATAGTAAGAAAAATATCAGTAATACTTATTTACTATCTAGAAAGCATTTATTGGTACTAGAGCCTTACTACTACATGAAGAGAAATATTGTGATCCTAGTTATCTATAAGAAAACTGAGTCTCAGAGAGTAAACTAACTTGCCTAAGGTTTGAAAGCTAGTATAGTTACCCCTTGGTGTGTATGAGGGTCTTGTACCAAAATCTGCAGATGCTCAAGATCCTTACCTTAAATGGTGCAGCCTTTGCATGTAACCTATCAAATATGCACATCATCCTGTATACTTTATCTATATTACCTATAATACCTAATGCAATGTAACTCCTATGTAAATAGTTGCATTCTGCATTACCTAATAGCAAGGGAATATAGTCTGTACATGGTCTGCAAGGGAGAGCTGCCTACACATAATAGCGCACTTGACTCCTGTGGCTCCAGAGTCTGCCCGCTCACTGCTTTTCTGGCTCACTGGTTTCTAGTTGGCCTTGTACTTCAAGCATGCACCAGTGCTAACTTAGCAAACTGCCAGTAGTGCCTGGGTCTCATGGCCATTGCTTGTGCCCAACTTTCAGGTCAATGGACTTCCTCTTTTAAACAGCAATGGTCAAACTTGTATCTCTGGGACTGGATCTTATTTCCCAGGACCTATCTTGGTCCATTCTCTTTCTGAGATTTTTTGGTATCTGCAGCTTCAACTCCCCCCATTCATCTGTTTTCTTCTGCTATGGAGCAACAGTACCAGCCATTCTTTGTATTCAATCTTTTCCTTGCTTTTCAGCAGACAGCTATCTTTCCCAAGCTCATTCATTTAGTTTTTCTGATGTTTATTTCAATAAAAGACAGTGCATCTTGTTCCATTATTCAGATGGAGCTCTAGGTCAGGGGTAGTAAACTGTTTAAACCTCAGATTTTCTCTCCAATAAATTGGTAGTGGCTCCCTGGGACATAATCATTAGAAGAATCTAATCCACACTCAGGGTGGAGCGTGTGGCGATTGATGAATGATGTCTGATGTGAGCATTGGTTGTGAGGCAGGGGGAGGCAACTCATGCCTCATATATTGCTCTCCATTGCTCTGTGCTCTGTGTACTGTTCACCTTCTCACACACCTCAATTTTGTTTCTAGAAAACTCTGTGAGGAACTGTGTTTGATGTTGAGATTTCCTTCTGGAAGCAATTCCACAAGGAGTGATAACCACTGGTCATATCGGGGTCTTTTGAAACTTGTTGCTCAGGTTCAACTGCTAGGAAGGGTCAGAACAGAGACTACATTAAAAATGCTCAAACTCACTTCTCTGTACTTTCTGCTACCCTCAGATGTCTCTACATAAGGCTTTCTACAGCTGATTATGGTTTATAAACTGAGAATTTATATATTCAATCTGACAAAAGATTGTTTTTCCTGAACTGTGACTATTTTTATATGAGAAGTTCAGCAAGGTTATAAAAACGGAATCACATTTAGTTACACATTTAATGAATCTCCTCCTTTATTGAAAAAAAATCAGGTTACCTGAAATTAGGATGGTCTCTGAACACCAAGAACATATTTTTTGCATAAAAAAAAATGGGTGAAAGAGGAGAACTCACACCACTCTCTTGACAGTGGCTGGAGCACCTTTGGGGCAGGTTTTCTTTCCTTATTATGTCTCTGAGGTATTTCCTTACAAGCCTCTCCTTGAAGGTAACTTCAAGTTCCTCTCTAATAAATCCCTGCTATGTGCTCCATTTTACTTTCTTTGCAACTTCAATTACTTTCTTCTCTCAGAGAGGAGTTTCAGCCAAATTTACAACTTGTAACCCTGGAACTTCCAGAAGAGTAATTTCATGTTTACAAACTGACCTCTACTTTTAAACTGGGAAAATGAAGCTGTTTGCTTACCTATATCACATGATATTATACACATTAATCCATGCACAATGGACATACTTGTTAATGGAGGGTTCTTACAGCACATTGAGAATGGTAAAGTCTTGGAAAGTTGGAACTGGAAGTAGAAGAGTCATATAATTCACCTGTCTTCTTTAAATGAGCTCAGTGAGTGAGACTTGGAGAGTAAACCAGAATGTGAATATTACCATGCTATGAAATGGTAGGAGAAGGATTTGAATCCAGGTCCCTGAAATCAAAGTCCAGGGTGCTTTTCTCCATGTCATGAAAACTCTTATGATCTCTGATTCTGCTCATTACAGGATATACATCCAAAAGCTATATTTCCTCTTAGATGTATGAATTGAATATAGCTCTCTTGATGTTAGGTTGAGCAATGAGTGACATCAGACAATAGCTAAAAGAACAGAGAAGTTTATTTCACCTGAATCTAGAGAAGTCTGGAAGCAGTAGTTGAAGGCTTATATGGTTGCTCTATCATCTTCCGCAGCCAAGGCTTCCTTCCCCTCATTGTTTCATTCGCCCTAAAGAGTGGTGCTCATCCTCCTGGACAAAGATGGCTACTAGAATTCCAGTCAACACTTCTACATTCTGGGCCCAATGTCTTTTAAGGTGGTTTTCCAGAGCTGCTATTGGTCACTGGCATCTCTATTTACCTGTTATTGGTAGGAATTTATTCACAGGGCTCCAACTAGCTTAAGGGAGTCTGAGAAATATGGCCTTGATTTTATAGGTGTCGTGGGACCAGCTGAGAATTAGAGATTCAGTGCAAAGGAAGGAAAGAATGGATACTGTGGGAGGCAATTAGCAGTCTTTGCTCCAACATCAAAGCTCACTGCTTAAATGACATTTCATAGGCAAAATATATAGTAAGCACATGGATCTTTAATTCAATGAGATTTTCCACCCATTATTGCATTTAATCCTCAGATCAAGCTTATCATGTAGGTACTTTAATTTATCTCATTTTACAGATGAAGAAACTGGTGTGGAGAGAGGCTTAAAGATTTGCCCAAGCGTTACCCAGCAAATAAGTTGAAAAGCCTGAACCAGAGCTCTAGCTCATCTAATATCAAAATTCAGGACTCTTTCTGTTCACAGAAACTACAGGAACTGAGACAGTGCATTTACTGGCCACCCTCGAGTGGTGGAAGGTCACTCTGGAGGAACGTTGTATGTCTCTATCAACCCCATGGTCCATAGGGAATTACTGGCCTAACAACTTTTCCAAACTAGATTAAATATCTGGAGGTCTGTGCCACTTTTTATGGACACATTATTGTTTTTATTTCTAATGGTACTAGAGTTCATTTATAAGCCAGTTCAACACCTTCTTTGCTTCCGAAAAATGTCCAAAACGGGTGAGTGTTCTCAGTAACAGGGAAAAAGAAAAAGTGGGAAGAAAGGACAGGGGTGATAATTGTATTGAGGAATGCTCAGTGCAAGACTTTCTCTTCCTTACACAATCCCTCGCCTGCTGCTGTCTCTCCCTGAATTAAAACTCTGGTTGACTTCCTGTTTTCTGGGAGGAGTCAGCCCAGTGTCCCCTTCAAAGCCTCACCCTGCTCCTGTTGGGTGCTCACTTGGCCTGCAGAAGTAAGCTGCTGTCACTTGTGGGACTGTGACACTGCCCTTTGACTTGTGGCCACTGAGAAAGGTTGGTAGAGATGCTCATCAGACCCAAGGAGAACTAATCCAGTGACCTTTGGTAGCTAGGCCCTGCTTTGTGTCCAGGTCCCATCTTGCCTTTTTAGCATCAAGAATACCACATTTTGATATGTTCTCATTGGAC
This sequence comes from Glaucomys volans, assembly GCA_020662805.1. NCBI lineage: Eukaryota > Metazoa > Chordata > Mammalia > Rodentia > Sciuridae > Glaucomys > Glaucomys volans. Next base: position 248,103 of record JAJEJO010000159.1, on the reverse strand, counting down.
ACCTTATTTACACTTGTCTGTGCTCCCATGCAGTGGCCTGTAGCTTTCAGATTATAAACTAGCTGACACTCTCTGTGTGAGAAGTGAGTTTTTAGTGTTGGGCTATGATTTCTAACACCTTCATCCAAGCCACAGTGTACACTCTTCAGAACACACAGTAGTCCTGCCTTTTGTGATCATCTGTTCTGGGTCAACTTGGCTAGGCAAATGTCCTGGTGATTCAATGAAACTCTAAACTAGGTGTGACTATGAAGGTATTTTATAGATGTGATTAGCATTCGTGATCAATTGACTTTAAGTACAGAATAATCTCCTAAATAAACTTTTGAGGGGGTCTTATTCAAATATTTCAAAGTCATTAAGAGCAGAACTAATGTTCCTAGACGAAATTCCACTTGTGGACTGAAACTTCAGCTTGTGTTCAAGAATTCCAGCCTGTCCTTTTTTATAGCCTACCCTACGGATTTCAGACTTGCTTAGTCTGTCTCTATAAGCTGAGTCCTTGTAACAACTCCAGCAACTTCTATCTCCTACGTGTTGTTTCTCTAGCAGAACTCCAATATACCTGTCTCACAACCAATTGTAGTTGTATTTGTTAAAATTAACTGGATAGAAGACTGTGCAGGACCTCACCCACTCAGCAGTCTCTAGCACCAAATATAGCTTATAGACAAGTTGTGTAGTGGATGACTGATTCTGGAATTGATCTCTACAATCAGGAGATTTCTTTAACTAATTCAACTTCTTCTCTTTATAATGCATTGCTTTACAAGTCACCTAGTTTTGTTTAGCTTCCTTAGAGTTTGTCTTGCTGAATGAAGTCATTTGATTTCAGTGTGGGTCTGTGGCTTATGGGAATCCATTTATTGCTCTTTGAGTTTGATTCATTCAGGGTAACTGATATCCACTTTGACCAACATTGTACAGTTTGTTCTCAATTCACAGTCCCTTACCAGGAATTATCTTCTCGTTAGCCAGAGTATCTATTTTCTTCCAGAAACAGTTCTATTATCTAGAACACAGCAGTATGCCCTAGATTATAAAATCATTTTTTTTGGCAACCATGTAAATTCCATTTAAGGATTTCAAGCTGTGACATCAAGAACACTCAACTCGTGGGATACAATGGTACACACCTGTAGTTCCAGCTGCTTGGAAGCCTGAGGTTGGAACCCATGAGTTCAAGACTAGTGTAGGCAAGACAGCAGGACCCTATCTCAAACAAACAAGGAAACTTAACTGATGATCAAGAGGTCTTGGACCTGTCCAGATGGCCTTACACACACATTTTCTTAACCTCAAATCCCTCATCTGCATAATGGGGGAATTTGGACTTAATCACTGTAAGGACCCTTTGGGTTGAAATTTTGTGATGTGAGAAGTCATATAGCTTCCACTCCTACTTGTATGTTGACTGGTTTAATGTATTTTCCCCACCAGTAATTAGGAAACTAGAGTTCTGAAGGTGGTATGATATGAATTTCTCAGAACACCTGAACATAATTAAAAATTTTCACTCATTCTTGTAGTCAGTTGTAATGCATTTTTAAAGAATTTGTTTTATGACTGACTCCATAATGGGAGCACATAATCCAAAAAGGAACAAGAGAAAACCCTTGCCTTCAAGGTATTGATGGTCTACTGTAAGAATCAGTCATATACTCAAATACTCTGCAGTGTAATGAATATTATATCAAAAGGAAGTTCTGAGTCCTTAGCAAGCAGAGGGAAAACTCAGAGACTGTCTGGTCATGTGGCAAACTTGCCCACATGCATCAACTCTCTTGATCATAACACCTTTCCCATGAGATTGTTTCTTTTCTTAAATCAGGATCCTGAGCATGAAAAGGAACATGACTTCCTGGATGCCACAAAACTGGGTAAGGAGCAGAGACAAGAGGGGTAGAAAAGCTCCTTGGATCCTGCTGTGGTGTTGTCCCCACTTGCTGCTTTTTGCTTACTCTCAATGCTCAGATAAGTTGTAACACAACAGAAAAGCATTGAGGGCCCACCAGACACCTTGACACACAGGGAAAGGTCTTATTTATCCTTGTATCAAGGAGTTCTAGGAGGATCCAAATTGCCTCCACCAGAATTTGGATGGTTCAAGACATTTGTGGTGGGCCGCTGACAATTTCCAAGAGCATTTTGAAGAGAAAATAGATACATGTTCCAACAAAGAGAACAGTTACCCCAGAAGTTGGCCCTCTAACACCTCTCCATAAACAGTTTCCAGAACCATAAGAAGAAAGTAAAGGAGGTATTTTCAGTTAGAATATCAAGAAATCCTTTGGGTTCTAAATTATATAATAGAGCAAAAGATAACAGTGGAGTGGGACAATTTCCTTACTTTTGTGTAGAAAACAAGGATTTTGCTATGCTGAGGACTCTGGAGAACATTAGGCCTTCAGGAAATTCAAGAAACATCTTATCCTTACTGAGGAAATGCTGCTGTTCAGAAGTAACTTTTCCTAAGTCTTGTAGGGTCCGTTGGTGATGGGGTTGGAAGGCAGGAGCAATGATTACCAAGGTAGCAAGTGAAAGAGGACTTGGGGGGACATTTCACAGAGTGGACCAACACAAGACACATTTATGAGCCCCGGTGAGATGCCACCTGGTGTGTCCAGAAAGTATAGAGTAGGACGTGGGTGGCAACTAGAAGGAAATGAAGCATGAACTGTATTTAGATCCCCAGCACCTACCATAGGCCTGACCCATGGCATGTGCTCAATGAATGATTGTTCAACCATCTTCCCTCTAACAGGTCCCCACAGCCTTCAGGTAGTGCTTCACATCGATACTTTTCATTCTCGTTTACTCTCTTCTATGAGATATCAACAACTTCCATTCTCTTTATGTATCAGTTTAGATTTTCAAATCCATATTTGCACCCCAGTATTTAATTTCAAATATAGTAAATGCATAATGATGAATTTTAGTCTGATTTATTAGAGTTGAAATATCTTGAGTGCCACTGGAACAAGGTTACCTTATCTTCTTTATGTCTTCAACATGTTCCTTTTCTTTCTGGACCAGCAAACATGGAAAACATGTACAGTTGTCTGAAGCAGATACCCTTTGAGTTTTTGAACAATCACCAAGAGGAGGCCACCATGCATAAGAATAACAGGAAGACATGATGACTTCAAGTCATTTTCTATTTCAACAATTACTTATTGAGCTTCAGTTATATACCTCTATATTTGCCTTGCTGCAGTACTTGATTTCACCTGTTGGTTTACCAGTTGTCCCCCCAACTCCCCCATGCCCACTCTCACTGAGCTGAGTTCTTCAGATGCTTTGTAACCACAAGGCCTTTTCATGGCACTAGTAGGTGATGAGGGCCTACCTTCTCTGATTCACAAGGGGTCAAGCTTCTGCAAAGCTCTTCTGATGTTCTTCAGCTTCAAATTCTCCCTTTGGAATAGGATCTATTAATATAGTGAGTCACCTTTTCCTGTCAGACAATGACCTTCAGAAAGTATTTCGGTTCGTCTCTTGGATTTAGCTTAAGATTTTTTTTGAAGCTCTCCTCCTCCCCTCATTGAGGTTTAAGGATTAAAGAAGAAGGACTGCTGTTGAAAGAGAGCTGAGCTCTTCTGGTATTGTTCATACCTTGCTATGTTCTAACAAGTCTAACAACTCAAGTAAACTATTATTGATTGAATTTGTTCTGAGAGATGACTTCAGATGGGTACATTAGAATCTAGAGATAGGCAACCTGGTTTTGAATTCTGGTCCCGCCACCTCATAGCTGACTGACTTTAAACAATTCAGCTTTTCATGCTTCATTCTCAAGTGTAAACTGAGGGCTGTAATAAAGGTCTACACCTCACAAGGAGGGATTGAGGATTAAGTGAGCTCATATATGGAAAGTTAGCACAATCATAGTAGTAACTCCTATCCCCTGCTGTGGTAGTAAGTAAGTGTAATAGAAGATAAGGAAGTAGCAGTAAAATTAAGACATACTTTACCCACCTATGATACAAAACAAAAATATAAATATTCATATCAGATACAAACTAAATTTCAGTCTGCCTAAGAACATTTGTTGTTATATGGCAATTTTTCAGATAAAAATTTCAAAAAATACTTGCCTTCATTCACCAATTTTCCAAGCCTTCCAAACAATATTCTAAGAACTCCAAATAATATTCTGGGGATTAATTCAACTTTTCAGGTAACTTTGTGTTGGGAAAATGGTGTGGTGGATAGAGAATGGGATGTTTCTGACCATAGGAGAGCAGTAAATTGGCATTTCAAATCAATCCTGTGTGAAATGAGTAGCAGCATGTCACTGAAAAACTCTTCTCTCTAGGAGTCTTGATAAGGTCATTTTCTGGACCTCCAGGACTGTGGATCCAAGACTCTAGACCATGGTGAATTTATGGAAACGAAGCTGTTCTGAAGATTCATTATCAGCCTTGCCTTGGGACCATTGTTCCTGCTCTTGCGCTTGCTGTGACCCTTCCTTACAGTCAGACTCCAGTAGGTCACACTTCAACCCTAGTGGCATCTCCAAGTTCTTCAGTCCACATGGAAACACTGGCAGGCATGCTCTATCATGGAAACTCCAGCAAATCAGAGGCTGTGTCCCTCTTAGGTGAGCAGCTAACACAGTGTCAGGCATGTAGCAGGCATAAGTTAATACATGTCATACAATTTTATAATCCACCCAAATTTTAGCAAGGCCTTCCAGAAAGAATTAGCTTATCCTCCTTTTATTGGAAATAAATAATATTGGAAAAAAGGAATTAAACAAATCTACACATTCTAATGCATTGCATATCATTTTTTACTCTGAAACACTAAACTACCAGCCTCAAGAAAGAAAGAAAGAAAGAAAGAAAGAAAGAAAGAAAGAAAGAAAGAAAGAAAGAAGAAAGAAAGAAAGAAAGAAAGAAAGAAAGAAAGAGAAAGAAAGAGAGAGAGAAAGGCATTCCTTTGCACATATCCCATCTCCAACACTTTCAAATCGTTTTAATCTATCACTAGTAGTGGAGAAGGTCATGAAATTTCTCATTCCACAAAGGCAATTTAAAAGAAAGGAAAACCAGATAGTACATTCAGAATGAGGGATATTCTGATGTCTATTTTGAGGAGAAGGTCAATTCAAGGTTAGAAGACAATGTAAGGAGTTGCCAAAAATGAGAAACACTTCCTGTACTTTAGGGATTATGGCAAAAGTCCGACCTGCCTGATACATCCTTAGAAGTCTTGGACTTAATGATTCAGTGACTGAGCACAGTGATCAGTTAAAAGACGCCATTTTTTTCAACACCAAACCACAAAGCAGCTAACCAGCTCCCTGAGAGAGTCCCAGACGCCACCTGGCACAACCAGACAGTGACTGCTTGTGGACTTGGGCATGTTTCCTATTTCATCAATTTCTGCTTTTACTTTATTAATTCTTTTCTCATAGGTGTTTAAGCATATATTTTTAGGTTTGTTTTATTGAGGTCTTTTTGCATTTCTTCAATTAAAAAGTTTCCACTTCAATTTCTTGTTAATCAAAAAATTGTATGCAGTTCTGTGTGTGTACAGGCTTGAGTTTATATTTAGATGGCTATTTTGTTTGTTTGTTTTGTTTGGGGGGCATCTTAAATAACTTAAAGTTATTAAGTTAACTTTTAATTTCATTGCATAATGGCTAGTAAACTTTACCTATAAGATTTGTCTTTTGAAATTTGTTGTAGATAAATTTTATGATGTATTTCATGAGTGATATTTCATGAGTGATACATGTATTTCAGAGTGATAAAGAGACTGTTTATGGGATCAAGTTTTCTGCATATTAGATCAAGATTATCAACATTACTAAATTTCATATATTTGGTTTTTGTTTGCTTTTGTTTGAGTGATTTTGTTTCAGATTTTTGCTTTATAATTCAATTTTCGATTAACTATTTTGTAGCTAAACTTCAGCTGTATAGCAGTTATTTCATCCTGGCTTTATTCATCCATAGGGTGTCTTTGTTTTTTTTCAATTATTTTCACTTCTGACCTTATTTTATGTGATATTGATGCAACTGTGTTTTATTGTCTATTCATTGTTAACCATTTCTAACCAAGTATTTTCATTGTCTTTTTAGTGAAAATATTATTTTATTGGTTACTTGAAAAAAATCAAATGCATATGTTTTTAAAATACAATCGGAGAATCTGTTTCTTATAGGTGAGTTTAACTCATTCATCTTGATGGTGCTTATTAAGTTGGATTTGCCCTTGCATATCAGTTTGTGCTTTCAATTTACCATGCTAATTACTCCCCCATTTATGCTTTCCCTTGTCTGTCAGTTTTTCTGTGTTCCTTCTTAAAAAACGCACTCCAAATATTTATTGTAGCAGTTATCATTACATTTTAACAGTTTCATTGATAAAAAATTTACACATCATAAATTTTACCTTCTTTTTTGCCCTGGGGATTAAACCGAGGGGTGCTTTACAACTGATCCACACACCCAGCCCTTCTTATTTATTGAGACATGGTATCTATAAGTTGCTGAGGCTGGTCTCGAACTTAGAATCCTCCTGCCTCACCCTCCCCAGTCACTGGGAATTCAGGTGTGTGCCATTATGCCTTGAAGCATATAATTTAATGTATTTAGTACATTTACAGAGTTATCACGATAATCCAACTTTAGAATATTTTTATCCCTATAGGAAGAAAATCCTTGTACCAAAGAACAGTCATACTCCATCACCTGATATTGTCCTTTCCCCACTTCAGCCCTAAGTGACCAGTAGTTGCCCTCTCTGTAGAGATTTGCCTAGTTTGGACATGGAATTAAATGATATGTGGTCCTTCATAACAGGCTTATTTCACTTAGTAGCATTTTTGAGATTCATCCATACTTTAGCATTTATCAGTACTTCTTCATTACTTTTCATCTTTGACATATTTTATCCCTTCATAGACATTTGGATTTTTTCCACATTTGGGTCATTATGAATAATGTTACTATGAACATTTATGATTTTGTGTGGACATATATTTGCATTTGTTTGGGGTATACACCTGGGGTTGGAATTGCTGAGTTATGCAGTAACTCTACTTTTCACCTTTTGAGGAAATGCCAAAGAATTTCGAAAGTGGCTGTACCATTTCACATTGCCACCAAAAGTGCATGAAGATGCTAATTCCTCCACATCTTGACACTGGTTACTGTCTGTACTGAGTCACATCTCACTGTGGTTTTGATTTGCCTTTCCCTAATGACTAATGGTGTTGAACATCTTTTCCTGTGCTTATTGTCAATTAATATACTTCTTTAGAGATGTGACCATGGAAATCTTCTGACCATTATTTTAATTGTTCCTGCTCTCCCTCTCGATCCATATACCCAATCTTCAATTTACATTAAAGCAATCAATCAAAACATTAGGATCAATAGTAAATTTTCCTAATTTCTTATTTCTTGTACTTTGTCACTGCTTCATGTATCTCGTGTCTATCTCCTGGCTTAATTTGTCTCCTTCTTGTAAAATATATCCTAGTGATTTTTTCCCTCCAGAGATGGTAGCTTATACATTTTTTGAGTTCATCTATCTCTGTAAATTTCATTGTTTTTTTTCTTTGTTCTCCACTGAGATTTTGACTGGTCATAGAATTCTAGGCTTGAAGTAATTTCTACCCAGGACTTCTTTGAATTTTGTATGTAGCTAAGGCAACAGGGGATGGCAATCTGACAACTTCCTTTGTAGGTGACTTTTCTTTTGGGGGTTGGTTTTTCCCATTGGGGTACTGGAATCTGTGTGTGTGGAGCTGTCTGATTCTTGCTGAGCATTTTCAATCTGTGGAGTCTTGACTTTCTTTAGTTCAGAGAACTTCCATTATTTCTTTAAATACTCATTTCTTCTGAAACACTCATTTCTTCTGAAACACTTATTAGATGGTAGAAATTTGGGCAGCACCTGTTTTCTATGATTCTTAACCTTTGACTGTTTTGATCTCGTTGTACCTCTTTGCTACATTGCCTTAGAATTCTTGGGTTCAGTCTTTCAACCCTGCAATTTCCCTTTCAATTTTGTCCATTCTACCATACCATGGTCTATTGCATTCTTTTTTCTTTTTATTTACTTACTAAATTTTTAGTTTTCTTGATCTATAATTGATGTTTTGTCCACAGAAACTCTTTTAGTAACTGTGTGTTATTAAATTCTTTGTTTTTGTTTTAAAATCAAGTTCTGCTTACTCCCACCCCTCTGATCTACTGGGGAGAGGTGTTGAATTTTCTGTTTCTCCTTCATGGAGTTGATTTTCCTCAAACTATTTGGTGAGAGTGGATTGTGCAACCATCTTTGCAGCTAATCTTCTGCCTGGTTCTGCCCTATTTGTTCACACCAGCTGTGAGAGGGGTGGACCTGCTTTTGGATTATGCTCAGCCCTTTTCAGAGAGGTTTGGGAAGAGGCAGAACCTGTATGCTGAAGGTTCACAAGTTCTGCTATAGATCTCTCCCTCTTCCTGGCTGCTGCCTGCCAGTCACCTGTGGTCCTGCTTATTTTCCTAATTTGAATTCCTACATTGCTTTTGCCTGGAGGCAACACCCCGAGGGAATGGATGTCAGACTGGTGATCTCCTTGCACCAGGTTAGTCACCTTGGGTCTCCATCTTTTCAGTGTCCATCCCTAACAGGCAAGTCAGCTTTTTAAACAGGATTGCCTCTGTGCCTTTTAGGTTATAGCTTCTTTTTATACCAATTTCACCTACAGTCTGCTTTTAAAGAATCCGTTGCTTCTAAACCCACAGACAGCTTCAGTCCTTAGTTTGGAACCTCATTTTGGATTTAATTTTTAAAAGTACATTTTCCTTGAGTGTTACAGATTGGTGAGAGAGGGGAAGCTGCAGCAAAAGTGAGATCATCATCTGGTAACAAAAGTTAGTGGAACTGCATTGGAATGCAGAGTTCGGTGGCCACCATGATCCTTCCTGTTCAGTTGAATCCTCTGACTGAGAAATTGAAACAGCGAGAGAGATGAACTTGGAGAGCTGTTTGAGACTCATTTGAGGAAGGGGCATCTCTTAAGTAGCTCAGGGCTGTTGATCCTATTTACATGTCCTGTAATGACAGGTGCCACCTGCAGCAAAGGGACAAAGAGGGTATTTTTCAGAAGTATGGGACAGAATCAGAAGCTCAGCTATAGACAAACCCCAGCTGGCTTCTTTTCACCCTGTCAATAAAAGGCCCTGTGCTTCACTGTGGCTCCATTATCCCCTGCAGCTTCAAAGCCAGGACAGGCTCCTCCTATCTCGGATGCTGACTGCAGCTCTTCAGCTGAGCTCTGCTTCCTGGTGCAACGCAGCTGCACACACTCCACAGGTTCTTTGAGTGTCTTCTTATTCGTTCCTCAGACTCACCAAGGGCAGCAAGACATTTCTTGCAAATGAGTTATTCCAAAGCTGATCTGAATTTCCAGCTTGCTACTTTCTCATTCTTTTTCTTTGGTCTCTAGCATTATTTTTTAGTATACTTTTCTAGAGACAGCAGTCATCAATAAGCATTCATTGAAGAGATGCTATGTACAAGTCTCTTGGAAGGGGATTAGGAAATTCCATATTCCCAGAAGGGTATTCCTTGAGGAGGAGAATCCCCAAATGAAGTAGTTTTGCTTATCTAAAATCCTTTCTTATCTTCTAGTGACAGAACCCATATTCTTTTGAGAAACTCTTCCTCTGACCATGTGATTTTAGAGGGACCAGCAATCCTAGAATCCTGTGCTAGTCATGTTAACCAAGATCTCAAAACACCCTCCACAGTGGTGACATAGAGATAATTCTGGAATAGGCCAATCAGAGTCTTTCCTCTGGGCTAATATGCACCAAAACAGTGTCTATGGACTGAATATTTGTGCTCCTCCACAAATTCATGTGCTGAAATTTAATCCTCTAGGTGATGGTAGTTTGAAGTGGAGCCTTTAGAGGGGTCACTAGGTTTTGAGAGTGGAGCCACATTAGTGCCTTTGTAAGGAGCCAGAGCCAGCTCACTTCTCATGCCATATGAAGATACAAGGAGACACTGGCAGTCCACAAGCCAGGAAGAAGGCTGTCACCAGAACCAACCATGACGGCACCCTAATCACTGCCTTCCCAGACTCCAGAATTGTGAGAAGAAAATTTCTGTCATTTAAGTCACCCAGACTGTGGTGCTTTGTTAGAGCATCCTGAATGGATGAAGACAAGCAGTGAGAAGGAGTTCCTTTGAGTTCCTTCAGCTGCGATGATGGCAGCAAGAAGCTGTCTCCACACAGACCACCTTCTTCACATGGAAGAAAATGAGGCCAGAGTCAGGGATGAAGAGACAAGAGAGATGAAAAGGGAGGTAGAGAAGAAGAAAGAGAGAGAGAGGGATCTGATGAGAGTGAGATCCTGCATCCACTGACATCTCCTACCTTGTTCCCATTCTCTTTTTTGAATTATGCTTTGTTTTCCAAACACTCTGTATTGTGCATTTGTCTCTGTAAGACTTAGAACTGCAAAAGTTCCTATGGTTTCTAACACAGAGAAAGCTCTTTTAGCTCCTTCTCTTCTTTTATTCCTAGGAAATGCCTACTCATCCTCAAAGGACTAGCCCTGAGGTCCTCAGTTTTCTTCATATGGTTAGGGTCTCTGGTCCCCTATGCCTACCCAGAGCACTTTGAACAAACTTCTAGGACAGCCCTGATATAACTATTTGTTGCTACTTCTTTTTCCTCCATCAGACTGAGTTCTAGAGAGCAGGAACTGTGTCTGATTCATCTCAAATTCATTGTGCCTCTGTTAGGGCTAGGCATAGGACAAAGCGCCTCAGTCATCACGTGCTGTCTAGATTTAACTTTCCTATGAGAGAAGTGGGGGTGTACATGGGAGTGTGGGATGGAAGATAATCTACCAAAAAGTGCACCCACTCCTGCAATCAGACCACCCACCTTAATCTCCTGAATCTGTCATTTGCCAGAAGTTCCCTGACCCTCACGATATGTTAAAACAGACTCCCCTCTTTTGGGGGAAATGACTGCTTTGGGGCCACAGGCGTGACCTAGGGAGGTCTTTCATGTCATGGGAGGTACTTGGACTTTATACAGATTTATAGGGAGCCACTGAAGGATTTTAATCAAGAGTATCTAAATTACAGTCAGGTGGTTTAGAAAGACCTTGTGGTCTTTCTGACAGCAGAGACTGAGCTGGGGGCAGATTCAGGCTGCAGACAGGAAGGGCAGCAGAGGGATGCTTTGATCCAGGGAGATGGTAGAAGGACTTAGGCAGTGCTGTAGGGACAGAGAGAGAGCGACAATGGCCTTCCATGTTTCCGCACTCTTTCTCCCCACAAATGAGCAGCTGAGACCTTCCCTATGGTGGCCTTCAGCCCTGGCTTCTCTCATTCTTCTCTGCCTTATCTGCAAACCCCATAATGCCTCTAAATCAGGAAAGAGTGATGCTTTCTCCTTGCCCCACAGAATCCTTGGGAGTTACATCTTTGTCAGCACTTCTGCTTCCAGCTCCCACTGGATCGGTTAATGTTTCTTTTATGAAGCGAGGACACCTGATTTCTGTCAGTGCAGAGCCTAAGACTGCCTCATCAGCACTGTCTTCCAGGCTGGCCATATCAAATAGACAGAGGAAGAAAGGAACCAAACCAGCGATCAGATTCCAAGGTGATGGTGCCAGGGCTCCATGCTGTTTGAGAGAGCAGAGCTAGATGAAACTAGGGGGGTCCTGTGTACTAGGATGATCGAGTTACAGTCAACTAGGGCTGTATGTTCCAGCAGCATGGGGAAAGCTGAGGACCAGCTGCTGATCATTTGCCATCTAGACCAGTCCCTTCCCTCACCTGGTCTTGGTTTCTCATCTGCAAGGTATTAGTGATCCCTGAAGGCCTCTTCCAGGATTTTCCAGTCCACATGAGACCTAAGGGATCTCTTCTTTGTTACAACCTGTGGCAGTCCCAAGAGTTGAAGCAGTCTTCCCTCTACTTGGTACATCCATGCACTCTTTCATTTATCAAATAAATTAACAATTTATTTACTCATTCAGAGAATAACCACGTGGTCCCTCCACTTTGCCAGGCCTTGTGCTCAGTTCTATGGACACACACATAATAAGAGGCATACTGGTTCTTAAGAGTTTAAAATCCAGAAAAAGATCCAAAACTGAATAGATAATCACCATAAAGTGACAAAGTCAGGTGAAAGTGCAGATGGTTACAGAGTCCAGAATCGTTACTAAAAGACTATTTTATCCATTCCATAATCATCTGGCAATTTTCCTGGATACAAGCTAGGTCCTCAATAAATGAGTGGTGTGACCTCTTCACTGGGGGTGGGGGAAGGGTATGAATGAGTAAAAGTTTTCCAGGTAAAGAAGACAAGGGAACTGTATGAGTTGAGACCTTTAGGCATGAATGAACTTGGCATCCTTAGCAAGAGTGAGCAAGAAATTCACTGTGTGTGGGGTTCAGGGAGCCACAAAATCTCTAGAGGATGAGCTTTGAGAATCAGAAGGAGGATGATAACATATCAGAGAGCTTGGGTTCTTGTGGTAACGAGGAATCATTAAAGGTGCATCCACAGCAATGTCTGTAAATTCTCTGGGGCTCCATGTGGGTAGACTGGGGCAGAAAATGCCCTAGGTTTTGAGGACTATTTGGGGCTTTCTCCAAGGTGGTGCTACTCTTGGTTCAAGGCCAGCTGAAAAGAACAGGGCATCCCTACATCTGGATTCTCCTCCATTTCAACAAGTAGGTTGGGTCACTGATTTTTGGTGATACTGATGGGGGAGAAATAGATTATTTGAGGAGCAACTTGATTTAAGCAATGCCACTACAGATTGAATATATCAGGAAAACAACTGACATGCTCAGAGACCAAAGTAAACAAGAAATCACTAACCATTTGAAATTCCTGGCTCATCTTTTCCCACCCTCTCCTAACCTATATTTATTTCATGTTTAATGAAAATCCCTTTTATTGCTATGTTAAACAAAAACACAAAAATACTTTTGCTAAAACAAATCAAAGCAACTGGATACTTCTAACCTTATAGAGAAGCACAGTTTGGTTTATTCTCCTAACTATATGGGTTGGGGACTAGAAGGGAAAGGATCTAGCTAAAGTCCCTTAGCAAGTTAGTAGCAGCAGGTAGATAAGAGCCAGGGACTCCTGATTTCCAGGTGGCAGGTTTCCCCAGGATGACTCACGCCTCTGGCTGTGTCAAGGAAGGGTTAATACGATCATGTCTTAGTAAGCACAGGTGGTCAGGCTCTTTGAGAAGATGCAGACAGAATCTCCCCTGAGGCTCAGCCTACCAAGGCTTTGCCATTATGCTGACTCATTTCCTATAAGTCAGGCCACTTCCCTGTTTAAAAACCCTGCATGTCCATAGGGGAAGTTTGAGCTGCTTAGAATGGTATCCAAAGCCTTTCATCTTCGACTTCTTCCTCAGGCTCCAGACTCATCTCTCAACTCCAACCCAGATATGCCTGGGGCAGCACACTAGTGGCTCTCAACCTCACCAGGGGAGCCTTTTAAAAAATACATTGCTGCTTGGACTGCACCTCCAGAGATTTGGGGGAGTCGGTCTTAGGCACCTGTATGTTTTAAATCTCCCCCAGGTGATTCTAATGAGTAGTGAGAGTAGAGAACCAGGATTGCCCACAGCTGACTACTTTCTTTGTCCACTCTGCCTGGCCCTCTCTGAGGCCCTGAACACAGCTTCCCTTTTCTTCTTGTGCCCACTTCTCCACCTGACTTTCCTCTTAGCCCTCGGGATGGACCACTCATTTTGTTTTGAATCTTTGTACACTCACCATAGTATCGTTTACACACCTTTGCTTGCCTGTCTTTCAGACAGCCTGAAAAGAGACTGTGGACTCTGTAAAAGAGACATTGTTCCATTTATCCTCTCTTCATTGTCAACATCACAGGAACTGACACATAGTAGGTGCTGAATAAAATTTTCCGAACCCAGAGTGACTTCTGCTAAGAAAGCTGTCGGCATACCCAGAGCCACTCGTCATGGGGCAGAGTTTCTGAAAGACCCCCAGGGTTCTCTGTTCTGGCAATGGATTCTTTCCACCCTCTATCTCTAAGAAAAGGAAATGTTCAAAAAACTTCTACTTACCTGCAACTGAAAATAGGAGCCCAATTTTCCTTTTATATGCCTGGGAAACCCACAACTAAAAAAGAAAGGCAAGAATATTTTGACCAAGGAAGACCTTGGGTGGAATCCTGCTGTCCTCACTAGCTGAATGATGTGTGTGAGAAGTTACTAGAAGCCTCTGTGCAACATGAATAAGGGGGTCAGCACTTTCCTGTCATACAGGGAGTTCTCCATAGGTGTGAATTTCCATCCTCTCAAAAGAAATGGTCTCAGATTCCCCAGTGTCCCCCGGCCCCCACTGTCCCCTCCGGAGTGCACTCATTCTCTGCAGTCCCTTCTTCATTCCCATATTCTACTCTCTCTCTTCAACCTCTTTCTTTCTTCTGTCACATTCACACTTTCCTCCTCTATCTTTTAAATGGTTCTCTTAGGATTCATCCCAGGAGAAGAAATAAATTCCTCTAGCACCCTTTCTTTCCATCTGTGTCATTTGGGGACAAGATGAGGACACCCGGCAGGATTGAAGCAATTTGGGAGCAAAGTCTAATTCCAAATTTTGCTGCGATCTAGCTCCAGAGCAGCAAGGACCTGGTTTCCCTGTGCTAGGAAGGAGAAGTGAGGCCTCTGACATAAATTCTGAGCAGTGTGCTTTTATTACCGCATAATCCATGCTCGTGCCACTTGTCCGCATACCACCGGTAATGGAAACCTCATGTTCTACTGATCTGGGCTGCCTCACAGTTAACTCTTGCAGGGCCAGGTATGCACCCAGGCCAAAGAAAATCCTTTCCAGGAAGAAGGTGGGTTATCAGACAAGCAGGCGCTGCCGCACATGTTGAAGGAAGTCACCACAGGGTGCAGTTAATGATAAAGGCAGGAATGTACCAGGCGGGCACTCGTCTAGACCTGTCTACAGAGCTGCTTCTGAAATGTCACATGGCATTCAGGTGCATTCATTGGCCCAGAGACTGAGCTCCTCCTGGATTTATGAAGCTGGCCACTCCTCACTTGAGCTCACTCTCTTGGAACTTGGATGCACGTGGGCACAAATGAATGCACAGGAGGATGGCATTGTGCTACAATACAGTATGTGCAAGGAGAAATCCACTTGCTGTTCCTGGAGGTGGCAGGAATAGCATCCAGAAAAGGGGATTTTGACCTTGAAGTACTTGATGAATAAAGAGATGTTCATTCATTCGTTTGTTTGTTTGTTTTGCAGTACTAGGGATTGAACCCAGGGTGCCCTACCACTAAAATACATCCCTAGCCCTTTTTAGTTTTTATTTTGCTAGGTTACCCAGTCTGGCCTTGAACCTGTGATCCTCCTGCCTCAGCCTCCTGAGTCACCGCACAAAGATGTTCTTTAAATTTCTTTAATGCAAACACATAAGGAGAAAGGACAACAAGGTCTATGCAGATGATGCAATGTGTGCAAGATCTAGGGGTATTTTTTTCATCCAGAAAAGGAGTTAGGACTGGTGAAGTGGTGAAGGACTGGCTTTGGAGTCACACTGTCTTTGAATCCCGGCCTTCTTAATAGCTTTATGACCCAGTTTTATAACCTCTATGTTTTGTTTTCTCATCTGTAAACTGAAGACCATTGTAGTATCTACCTCAGAGTTTGCTCCAAAGATTAAATAAGAAAAGCATAAAACACTTTGCCCAGCTTCTTGTATTTTAAAGGCCTGGATGAGTGTTGGCTACCATTGCAATCAGGGCACAAAGGACAGTTTGGAATGGCCGGAACACATGTTGTGTTCAGACAATGGAAAGACTCAAGGTTACTCAGGGGCCAGAAGGTGAAGGAACTAGATGCTGCAGTAAGGATTTGGACTTGATCCTCTGGGTCATGGGAAATCACTGAAGGTTAATTCATTTAAATACTGTCTTCCAGTTAGTTTCCCTTCTTGAAAGATCCTTCCCAGAAAGTCTTCTTCTTCTTCTTTCTCTCTCTTTTTCTTTAAATCTCCCCATCAGAGATCCAAACTGTCCCAGTGATGCTTCTCTCCCTCCAAAGAAAAACATCAGCTTTGTACATTCATTCACTGCTCCGGAGCCAGCCTTAGACCCTCTCGCTCTGCTTTAGCCCTGTGGTTTCAGATTCAAGAGCCTGCACCTGGATTTTCCTTTTTGCTACTCCCAGTGAATACCCATGATTACGAAACAAGGAAGAAGGAAACACATCTGGATCTGCCCAAAGTTCTAGGCCCCAAAGCAAAGTTTGTAAAACAGCATCTCCTTGTCCTGGTTAGGACAAGTTGCTTGACATGTGAAAACCCCTGGAAATCTGCCACAAAGTGGTGATGCACCCTGCAAGTAACGCTGATGGGATTTGAGCAGCATTTCACCAATGGAGGCCGCAGGTCTGTTTGTGGGGTTATCAGGGTAATGGATCCTGGCATTCTGCTCGCACCATCTTTACAAACGTCACTTTCACTTTATTGTACATTAACCCCAATCTCTTCACAAGCTCTAAAATAAAACTTCTTTGCAAACAACCAAGGTCCATCTGCTATGCAGTTAAAAATACCCCAGCATGAAAATACTGAAGCATCAGATAAAATCCATACGAGACAGTACAGTAGACTCACCTGAAAATGCCTGCCTATGATTAGGAGAAGTAAGCCTTTCTTTTTTAGGTGAGAGATTGATAGTCTGATCCCTATAATAGTAGGATCTAAAATTCCCTAACTGATTGGATTTCAAATATTGTGTACTATCATCCTCTTGAGCCCATGCATATCTATTTCTATGTACCCTCAATGGATCCCATCCTATCAGCTGCAGACAGCTAATTCCTACTTGAGAATGAATAAATGAACTAATGAATGGTCAGTAGGAAAAGATTCTAAGACTTACTGCACATGACTTTTATTCATTTCTTTTTCCATTCCTTGATTAATCATTCGATGCAGAGCGAAAATACTTCTCCATGTTATTGCCAACAATCTGCAGATTGGGCCTCATTTCCTTCTGTAAAAGAGCAACCCCCAACAGTGGATATTTAAATTGATCCAACTCTGCTGCCATAGTGCACAGCCCATCTATCACAGCAATTTGTACAAATGCCACTCTAGTATCCAGGCCTATGTATCATGTATTTTGAGATTGCACAGTTCCTAAGGCCTTTGTAAAGCAAACCTTTCATGAATAAATCAGGAAATACCCTGATGCATGCTTTATGTAGAGGAAGATATTCTATTTAGGTCACGCAGGAAGTTCTGCCAAGTTTGCTAAAATGAACAAATCCCCTGAGTACAGTCTACCTCTACACATTCCGAAACACAAGCATCTTCCAGACCCCGGCGGCTGTGCTCGACAGACATGGAGGGCTCCAGGTCTATAAAGTATTAGTTTGATCACCTTAGGCTCTAAAGACTTTCAAGTCAGGAGCCAGGCAATGAGTTTTGTTAGTCCATGGGAAGAACTCTGCAAATGGAAAATTTGTCTACTGTGGAGCCTGGGGCAACAGGACTTCTGCAAGCAGAGGAGGAAGGAACAGCAAAAATTATAGCGTGTCTGTTGTCTCAGCCTGTATTTTAAGCCACTTAAGAAAGTCCTTTACTTTGTTTGAGTCCCAAGCATTGCAATTGACTTTTTTGGGCCTCTCCCAGAGCACAGGATGTGGCCTAGTGCGCCCTCCCCTTTAGCAATGGAAATTCTCCTGATAAGAATAAGGACTTCCAGACTTCCAGCCAACCTCGAATTAGAGAGGGTTATCTGGGGTAGAAGAATGCAGAACAAAACGCTGAATGATTCCCTTCCTTTTAACAAGGGCAGGCAAGCCCAGCCCCTTTTGCCCAGAAAAAAGCTGTATGAGATTAGAAGACCTAGTTTGAAGAAACAGATGGAGCCACTGACTTGGATGCTGGGTGGTCGAAGCATGGAGAACTCAAGTTGCCATAAAGAAGGTGGGCAGGATGCTTGGGTAGGGTCTAAGATAATAGAGGCTTGTTTGAATCAAGCAATGATCTTTGCCTTATTGTTGTTTCCAAAGTTTGTCTCAGGCAGTGCTGTGAATGCCAACCAGCCACGTAGGGACCAACTTCTTCTAAGAAAAGTCAAAAGAAACAAACTGAAAGCAAAACAAAACAAATTCAGGTAGCTAAGGTTGTTGCTAGAAACATATAAGCCTAGGCACTGATTCTTTGGGAAGACAAAAATAACCTGAAGGTTACCTGTGAGTATAGAATCTGAACAAAGAGACTTTGTCCTTATTGATGTCCCTAACCTGGGATGTGCTTATTCTGCAGTTGGCCCCTCTGACTGTGCAGAATATATAAAGACCACATCCTTTTCTTTCCTTCTGTTTCTAGTATTCTCTTCCAAACATCTGTCTTTGGTTGAAGCTTTCTTCCTTATATTTGTCAATGCCCAGATTTAGGAAATTGGACTATATCAAGGGCCCTCCTTAAAAGTCTCATTTGTCCCCTACACCCCCAATTTTTAACCTTCAGTACCATTTGTTGCCAAGGTGAAGGTTTTACTTATAGTTGGTCACAATCATTTACAATATAGTTGTACCTAGATATCCGTGGGGACTACTGGTTCCGGGATACTCTGTAGGTACTAAAGCCCTTAGATAAAATGGTGTAGGATTTACATATAACCTATGCACATCTTCCCATGTATTTTAAGTCACCTCTATATTACTTTTAATTTCTAA
This sequence comes from Glaucomys volans, assembly GCA_020662805.1. Classification (NCBI taxonomy): domain Eukaryota; kingdom Metazoa; phylum Chordata; class Mammalia; order Rodentia; family Sciuridae; genus Glaucomys; species Glaucomys volans. The sequence goes on along the minus strand of JAJEJO010000159.1, from coordinate 229,362 downwards.
TACAATGCAAATGTTAGGTAAGTAATCACTATTATCTATTGCTTATGGACTAATGATAGAACAAAGAGTTCGCATATGTTCAGTACAAATGCATTTTTTTTCTGAAAATTTTGACCCAGAGTTGAATTCACACTCACAGAATCACAGATATGGAGGGCAGATTGCATTATCTTTTCAAAGTGTCACTGATTCCAAGTTCTTAGGAATACTGTTTTCATCCTGCCATGCCACTCACATGATTTAGAAGTTTGAGTCCAACTTTATTGTTAATATACTGAATGACTTCAGGCAAGATCCTTCATTCATAAAATGTTGACATATATATATATATATATATATATATATATATATATATATATATATATATATATATTTATATTTGTGATAAAGAAGAACAAACAGAGAGAGCTTATGTTGAAACATGCAGTGAACTATAAGTTGTTATAAAAATGGGAGGTGATTTTGCTGAAGATTTTTCCAGTAATGTCTCTGGGTTTTCTTTATTTCTTAATACTTGCAGCAATGTCTGGTATATGGTAGACAATCAATAAAAGTCTGTTGCTTGATGGTTGTCTTGTAAACGAGAGCCTGAATCTGGGACCCAGTTCTCCAAGGAGAAGGAAATAGGAGAGAACTTGGAGTATGCACATTTTTTCTCATTATAAAAGTAATTCAAGTTCAAATGATAAAATTTAGAAAATGCCTGAGAAGAAAATTAAAATACTTTATATTTGCAAACTGTTACCATTTTGCTGTAGAGCACAGAATACTCTTTATTGTCTCTGTCTCTCATTTCCATTCTGTTTTGCTCTCTTATTCCACCTCAACACTGTCCCTTTAGATGTTGACTACAGCTAGGACCTGGAGATATTTTTTCTCAGAAGACAAAGAGATAGGAGATTAGCCCTCCAAAAAAATCTATTAGTTCATTAATTAATAGAAATCTGAGAAATAACAGTGAGGGTGAAGCCTCATTCTCTCTTGGTTTTTACTTTTCACGACAATAAGAGTAATAGTAGTTGATATTTATTCAGGGTTTACTATATGCCAGTTTTGGGAGAAAGCCATATATACATACTAACTTACTTCATCTTCATTATCCTAACTGGCAAATCCTTTATTGAGTCAATCATCTTTTTAGTACTGTGACTAAAATATCCAACAAGAACAACGGAGAAGAGGAAGAGTTTATTTTGAGCTCACTGTTTCAGAGGTTCAGTCCACGGTGGGCAGACTCCATTGCTCTGGGCCCAGGGTGAAGCAGAGCATCATCAGAAAGGTGTGGTAGAGGAACTCAGCTCACCGCAAGGCATCCAGGGGGCAGAGAGAGAGAAACAGAGCATGAGGATCCAGGGACAAAACATGTAATCCTCAAGGCATGCCCCCAGTGACCCACTTCCTCTAGCCACACCCCACTTTCCTACAGTTTCTACCTGTTAATGCATTCAATTATTAATCCATCAAATGGACTGATCCATTGATTAGGTTACAGATCTTATAATCTAATAATTTCACCTTTGGCATCAACCCAGGAGTTTTTGAGAGGCACCTCATTTGCAAACCATAGCATTTATCTACAATTCCACAATTCAACAAGCTCTGAATGTGGAAATTCAGGGCAAGTTTAGTGAAAATTCCTGGATAGCAAAACCTAATCTGACCTGACATAAGACTACTCCTGATCTTTACTTCTCCTACTTATGAACAGTCAAGACTTCCTGAAAAAATATAATTTCTTGTGTTTGATTATAGGCTGCTCTCCAAACCTTGGAAGGGTTTTACATACTAGATAGTCTACACACCTACCTTTATAAAATTTTAAAAATCCTGTACTCTGATTCATACTTCAATCCAAAGATTTCAAGTCTGTAATTTCGAAAATGTGTTTTAACCCCTACTTGACACTTGAGGAAATTAGATCCTAGCAGCATTAAGGAACTTGCCCAAGTTAGGCCGGGATTCTAATGCAGACTGACAATTGACTTTAGAGTCTGCATTGAAAGTCTCACATTTAAGTCTCACTCAAAAACATATGCAGTCCTTTCCTGTACACTAGTTTTCAAAGTTCTACATGGATTTTATAGTTAAGACGAGTGAGATTCAGGGGAGTTACATGACTTGCCCAAGGTCCCATAACTCTAATGCAAAAGAATGAGGATTCAAGCAAAGGTCAGGTGGTCTTCATCACATGTTATTCCAGAAATCTCCTGGCTGACGAGATTACCCAGATAGTCACATAACTCACCTTGAGCATAGAGTTACTTTTCCACATATCCTAGTACGGCCACTCAAGCAGTTTGCACAAAAATAATTGTTTTTCCTTCCAAATCACCATTGACCAGAAATAGGCTCACTTGGAGTGAGAAAACTTGGAAAGGTCAAAAGTAACTGATCTACATGTCAGAATTTCCTAAACAAATCATCAGGCTTAGCCAAAACTTCTTATACCAGCCACTCCAAAAGTCAAGGCATGGGTTCTGAAGCTATTTAATCAAGCCTACCTTGCTGGAACAAATTAATTATAAATATAAGGCCAGAGATCAGAGACCTAGGTCTGGATTTTGGACTTTAGACAAGTCATGACCTCTCTGAGCCTCTTTGTCAACATGCGCATGTCCTAGGAACACCACATGAATGAATAAAGTATGAATCCTGAAGAAGTTGCATGGAATGGAAATGTTAGCTGTGACTCAGGACTACCTGGCCTTTGGGTAGCTTAATCTTGTGAATGCAGTTCAGAAATGTAATTGACAAAAAGTATCATCCAGGTGCTAGATGTAGAATGTGGAAGGAAGAAATAGTCCTGCCCATCTGCACAGGTCAGACATACCTGTTAACAGTTTCCAGCTTCACATTCTAAGTCAGGCAAAAAAACTCATTTCCATTGATTGTTTTCTTTCCCTTTCACAACTGAATGTTTAGTATTAATTTCCATTCCAACATGGATGCTTCAACACAGCAATGATATTCAGTCATACTACCCAAAGAGAATAGCCTATGCACAGTTGGTGACATGTTTGCACTTAGCCTTTGGTTCAATTTCTTTTACTGTATTCAGATCCAGACTTTGTTGTGCTAATGCAGCCTGACTGAGAAAAGTCAACCCCACTGAGTTAATACATGAAGGAAGACACATGGATATGCTGGGGATTGAACCCAGGGCCTTGTGCATGCAAAGCATATGCTCTACCACTAAGCTACACCCTCTCATGAAACAGCAGGATTCTGATGAGGCCCAGCTCCCTGATGGCGAAACAGCTTGGCACTCTATTGTCTATCCTGACAGAGAGCCCAGCCTAGTTCATGCTTTCTCCTCTGCTTGGATTGTTCCACTCAGATATGACAGAGACAATGACCATCAAAATGAGCTTTGGCCATTGGAGTCCAATTCTTGGCAAGTCTTTTGCTCCTGTTTTTCTGTCAGCACTTGACCCCATTTCTGATTGATCCTGCTTCTTATTCTTGGCTTTATCCCACCCTTAGTGACACTTACTCTTTGCAGTCCATGAGGGATTCAGCATCAGTCAAAAGGAGAGAACGCTGTGCTCTCTGATTCTGTCTTTACATCCCCTCACACTCTCTTCATTCATGTCTGCTTTTTATGGTAGTGAGTAGTACATTCCATCCCTGAGTTTCAGAACTCAACTCAGAACCTCTCCACTTAGCTGAAGTCCCCAGGTCCAGGAGACAGCGATTTTTCCAGAGTTTCCTAATATATCTGAACTCCAGAATTTATTTCCCTCCTTTCCTCTCTTTCCCACAAGTAGGTGAGATCTGCATCCATGGATGCTCCTCTACTCCTTCATGGTGGGACCTTGGAAAGGTTCACAGACTGGCCCACAACCAGTTCTGCTATTCTGTGGACTATTGTGACCTCTATCCCTCTGAGGCCCTAGGGCCACAAACTGTGGATAGTATTGAGGGATCTGGAATAAGAGAGCTGTGTTCTCTTACACTGCAAGGTCAGGTGAGGTTGGAATGGGACCAGTTCCTCCATGGATTTCATGACCATATTGAAGCCTAGTCCTCTGCCTACCTTTCTCCTTCCTTCACTGGTCTGTGAGCACCTCACAGGCTAGGACTACTCCTATCTTACTTGTATGTAATTTCTCGGTACTCATTCTGAGATACTGCTCCTAGTAGGGGCTCTGTGTGGCTTCTGAGTGACAGAGTGACTGATTAAGCAATTGATTTCTGTAAGCATTACAGTTGGAAGCCTTGGGTGTGTCATACATACCCATTGTAGGTACCCAGATCTACTGGAGAGATTTGGCAGAATTCTATTTTGAGCAATTTCATGAAGCTGCAATTCTCAGTGCCCAGATTGAATATTGAGTGGCTACTTACTTTGGGCAGGATGAAACTGGAGTGCATAAGCTACATGAAGATACAAAACTCTGCTTGTCCCCCAGCATTGCTCCAAGTCAGGAGTTCTCCTCACTGGCTACACACGGAATCATCCAAGACTTTTAAAAACAATCCCTGGGCCCTACTTCAAGCTAATTGAGCTTAAGTCTGAGGTTGGGGTCTAGCTATTGACATTTTTAAAAGCTCTTCATGTGATACTCTTGTGCAATCATGACTGAGAACCACTGCCTAAGTGATTCTAAGCACTGAGATTATGTTTGAAATCTTATTTCATCACTACCAGCTGTGTGGCCTCAATTTCCTCATCTACAAAGTGGGAGTAATTATATCTCCCTCTATAGCTTTTATGTAGATAACATAAGATAATGCATGTGAAGAATAAGTCTTTGTGAACTAGTGCTCGCTGCTATTTTTATTAGCATGATTATTTTTATTAATATTTCATTTCAATGCCTGGAATGATTAAGTAGCAAAAATTATTCTGTTTAGTTAATCAAGATTTATTTCATGCCTAAAATGTAACAATAATTGTAAAAGTACAAGACAAAAATGAATCAGACCCAATATCTGAGCAAAGGAAACCATATATGGTGAATTACCTATGTGTGCCTGGCCCATTATGTACATTACCTCCTATAATATTGACTCTCATCCGGAGAGGCAATCACCATTCACTTCAGAATGAGGCTCAGAGAGGTTATTGCCATCCTCACCGTTCCAATGTGGGGGAGTCTGGATTTGGACTCAATCTCCACTGTTCCAGGTTTACTCTCAGCCTACGATATCACTGAGGACCTAAATATGTGTGTGTCAGGTGTAGCCTCTTTTCTCTCATGCACGTTACAGGTTAGAGGAAGGAATAACTTGTACCAAGTGCAGAAAAATCCGAGGAGACTTTTTGAAGGAACTGAAAATATAATTGGTGCTTCAAAGAAAAAAAGATTTTGTAGGAAACAGGAGAATAAGAAAGTTCCTGACACGAGAAACCAATAGGAGCAAAACCAAAGGAACAATGAGACTCTGATGAGTTGGGGCATGTGTGTCTTTTATACTTAGCTACCTCAGCTTTACTCCTCATCTTTTGCATCACTCCCCTAGACCTCCTTCCTTTGAAGGAGGACTCCTGGAGGGATTGGTAAGCAGCATCTGTAACATTTTTCCTTCCAACTGTCATCTTGTCAGCAGCAAGAATCTCTTATGCATTTTGAGCTACCATGCTATTGGTGTCCATGGGAGTTTAACACATCAATCAAATGCCAAGTGTGCAATAGGGAGCCACAGTATGGACAAGGACTCTGGTCTCTTCTCTCTCTCCTCTACAAATCAGACAAAGTAGGTGTGTACACACACACACACACACACACACACACACACACACACATACAAATACACACAGCTGTGAAAGATTCTATAGGGTCTAGCTCTCACTCTTCAAACACTACCTAGGAGGCTCAGTGCAGTTTTCTTTGCTAACTAGACTCCAGGTCCCATCTGCTCCTTGCAAAGCAGCAAGGTCAATGCCAATTTCTCTTTCATCATCTGTGTCTGTGGCTGAGCTGTCTGTGGTGGCAGAAATGAATATTGTCTATATATCTCAACTCTGGGTTGGCCACTTCCAGCCTGCCTGCAAAATGAAATTGCACTACCTTACAGTCAAGCAAAAGACACACTGCTGTGTCAGTGTCCTTTGCCTGGCAAGGCCATTGGAGGGAACTTCCTTTGGGGAAAGCTATTCCACTACCGGAGGATTGCATGAGTCTATTTAGGGTTGCAGTTTTTTTAAAAAAAAAAACAAAAAACAAAAAACAAAGCCTAACATATGTAATATGAACTCTGTGGTTTTCCTCTGGTGCTTGGCTCAGCAGAGGATGTTACATTTCAGGTCTCCAGTTCTATAGAAACAAAAAACCATGCATGTTGACTCTGCCACCCCATACATTAGATCAAAATTCTGATTGGAGAATAAGGTTAATCATGGGTTCATCACACAATGACCTATGCAGGCAAGGCTGCAATCCAATGAGGTAGCCATTGTGCACAGAGCAGGTTCAGAAGGAGCTAGATAGGTTACTGCAGTCCTGCTGCCTGAATTCCAAAGGGCTCCAAGCTCCAGGCTCATGCCTGCAAGGAAATCAGGGAGAACTGGGGCATGCTGGGGAAGTGAGTTTATATACTCAGTCTCCAGAGAACTTGCTCTGGTCAGTCAAATTTAGTAATGGAAAGAAGAAAGAAGTTCTTATCAAGTTGACTCCTGGGCTTATTATCAAAGGGGAAAAATGTGGTATCTCCTCTGGCTGAAAGGCTCATACTCTGTTTGGAAGAGCCCAAATAAATAATCTTGTAATGCAGGGTTAAGAGTTCCCCCAGGGATCCAGGAAGAAAATACTTTTGGAAATTGGTACAGTAGAGATGAAAATGACCTCTGCTATTTTTTTACAAATTATCTGGGATCCCATGATTTTCCCCAAATCAAAGCAGTTCCTCAATTCTGGCTCCTCACTAATCCAGTCCTCTCAGTGGAGAATCAGCACCTGGACTCGAGAATCCCAGAGCCAGGTGTGATTCCAGGCTCCTCAACTTACTAGTAATGTGATCTTGGTCAGTCATTTTCCCTCACTCAACTGGTTTCTTCATCTGTAAAATGGAATTGATAAAAGGGGCTGTATTTTGTGAGCAAGTATATGAAAAGACCTAAATACTCATTATGTATAAGTTAGTAATATTTTTCCCAACCTCTCAACCAGACTCCCGCTATCCCTTCTGTCCCATATATTACCTGTCTTGCCTTTATTTTATTATTGATCCACAGAGGGCTTCTGGGGGTTTTAAAAGCATGTGGAATATAAACTCAACAATACTTGCAGATGGATGAAGTGAGTGTGGGACGTAGGTGAGGGGAATGGAGAAACCAAGAATAATTTCTAGGTTTTTTGCTTGAGCAACACAGGGGAAGTTGATTCCATTGATTGAGATGGAGAGTGTGTTTGATAATAGAATTGAGAATTCTATTTTAAGAATGTTAGGGACTGGGGATATAGCTCAGTTGGTAGAGTGTTTGCCTAGCATGCACAAGGCCTGGGTTCAATCCCCAGCACCACCAAAAAAAAAAAGAATATTAAATTTGAGACCTTTCTAAGAAATTCAGGAGAAGATTGTGATCAGGTGGTTGAATGTACATGGTGATAGAGCTCACTAGAGAAATATCCTGGGCTGTGCTTAGCTGTCAGCATCTTGATGGTGGTATCTAACATCTCTAAAACCTCAGACCTTAGTTTTTTGTGTAGGTGTCAAATAAAAGTCTGTAGAATCCAGAAGGTCGGGAGAAAGGAAGTAAAGGGAAGAGGGTATGACTAAGATGGCAGCCATTGTCTCAGCACACACTAGACACAGGGCATCCCATGCATAATGGTCCATGCGTTCTCAACTGAAATGAGCAACAAACATGCCAAGGTCAATGGTAGAAGAGCAAAGACCTCTGCTAGTTGTGGGACCTTCTCTGAACAATCTCAAGGGAAACATAAATCGCTTCCTTGCGTAAGTCCCTTGATCTTTTATCTTTGTTCTGGAAATCCCAGTTGATGTAAAACATGAAACACAGCAATGATGGAGGAAATTTATTTTTTTAAATTTCTGCTATAACCTGAAAATTAAATTAAAATCCATTAGAAAGTTTATGGAAGTGAATACATATAAGATAAATTGTAAAAATTCAACATATGCTTGAAAGTACCCATTAGAAATATACATACAAAAAGTACTCAATTTCTCATGAGAAAAAAAAATCCTAAAAATAATCTGCATGGGAAATGTTTAGGAAGAAAATAAAGAAAATCTACAAAACTATACTGAGAAATATAAATTAAGATTTGAATAAATGGAGAGGCAGATTGTGTTCCTATATGAGTATTATCCTAAGTATTTTAAGACTGTAAATTCTTCCAAATTAGTGCATAGGACTAAGAAGATGTCAATCAAAATTATAATGGAGTATATTTTTGAACCTGGTGAAATCATTCAGAACTTTATCTTGAAGAATATGTGTGTGAGAATAATTAGCCAGTGGGTAAGGGAGGGTGAGAGGGAAGGAACAGAGTCAGTAGCACGAGGTAAACTCAAATGGGTTTCAAAAGACTCTCTCCAACTAGGGCACATACCCTCTCTGAAGGTGTTCAATGCCACCCACCTGTCTTGATAAGCATTCTAGACTGATTCCAGAACCACCATGTAATTGCAGCTCCTCTCTTTCCATTATAATGGAATCTTTCATTTCAGCATTTAAACATTGTTTTAATAATTATTTTTATTCATTGATTTCTTCACTAGACTTTTTTCATATTTATTTTCTTACTGTCTAGTACAGTGTCTGGTACACTGAAATTGTTTTATAATATTTTTGTGAGCTAATGAGTAAGTGTTCTGGAAAAACTAGTGCCTTTTTTCTCTATTCCTTAATTAGAATTCTGCCAATATTTATTATGTACTAACTAGTGCTGTGAAAGATATTAGGGAAGCCAAAAACCATTTCATGGATGGGATTATCAAGTCTATTAGAGGGAATATTCTAGTACCTCTGAACATAGATTATTAATTACTCCAAAAACCTGAATGCTTTTTTCTTAACCCTCTGACATTTTACAGAGGCCACTTAGAATGGCCACACATAGTATCTAACCTGATTCTCCTAGGGGTCAAAGCTACTTGATATTTAGTATCTTGGCAGTCATGTAACTTAGAAGAGACTCTGAAACCTGATGATCTTCCAAATTTTCCAGATTTATAAGAGAACATTTCTTTGTTTTACTTCATGAACAGTATTTGCAAGAAGACCAGGAATGTTTGAAATTTCAGAATGATAAAAAATATTCTAATATTTCTTCACAGCTAGAAATCTGGATCAGGGTTTTACTACCAAGTCTAGTCCTCCTGCTTTGACACAAGAATGAGGAAGCTTTTGCTGTTTATTGCAGTTTGTTCACCAGGCAGTCAATTGTAAGGCCATAATGGATATTTATTGATTGATGTTCATTTTCAAAATCATTTTAAAATCCTGACATTGCATTGTCTACTTGTGAACTCAAAATGCTGTTGAATGAACCTCAATTAACTGCAAATGTAGTTTGGCTGTCTCTGCTTTGTGCTATAGTCACTGGTGAACTCATAATTTAGACACAGGCATTTTGAAATTGTATATTCCCTAGCCCAAATGCTCTTTTCAAAAAATAACTGCTACAGTTAATTGTTCACATTTATACACCAGATATTATGCTGGGTACTGAGATTTAAAATAAAGAAGAGTGCAATCACCTGTTTCCATGCTGAACTACTCTTCATGAAAAAGCCAAAGTGAATATTTGAATGCAAAAGAAGGGAAAAGATTAAGAAAGAAAAAAATAAAAGAAAATCACTTACCTTGCTTAATCGAATTCTGAAGTGGTTTCTCATCAGTCGTGGCCACCACAGCCCGGCTTGAACTGGTCACTGCCTACCTGTGCACCCTCACATCCTGGTACTCTCTTCACTCCTTTTACTTCCATCACGCCAATTTCATACTCTTTTCAAAGACCAATCAATCTTCTGTAGGCCAGACATCTGCCTGTACCATACCCTTTATCTGGGAATATCTTCCTTACATTTCCACCTGATTTGCTTTCTGTATCTCAACTCAAATTTATCTCCTCAGAGAGAACTTCCCTATTTTAAGTAAATAATCACTAAAATCACTTTCTGGCCTTTATCCTTATTGAATTTTCTTCACAGTACTGGTAACTATCTAAAATTGTGCTGCACACTTATTTGTGTACTGTTCAACAATTCCTTTAAAATGCAAACATCATATAAGCATGAGCTTACTCGGCCATAGCTGTATTCTCCATGTCTCACTATGTAGGTATTCAATAAGCATCTTTTTAATGAACAAATACATGAATGCCTGAACCTTGTCTTTGGAGAGCTTCTGGTGTGTACAGACACTTAAATAGATGATTATTTCTTTCAAAATCACCACTCTGTCAGATAGATATTATTATTTGTTGTCAAGAAATGAGGATACAGGTTCAGAGTGGCTAAGTAATTAAACCAGAGTCTTCAGCTACTTAAGTGATAAAACTCAGATTTAAAACCTTAACTCTTTTGCTCTTAGGAAATCTATCAATTTCTACTGAAATACAGATTAATCATTCAAAGTCATATAGAAATTGCTTATTTCACATACATTTTCCTTTTAGTTGATTGGCACAAAAATTTAGCAGTTGCTCATACATAGACATTTTATATTATTCACCAGATACAGTCTTATACCCACAAAACATTAAAAAAAGTCCAGAGAAACATCAAAAATATTTCTATATCTTGAAATTGTGGAAAATTGGAATGCAGTCTGAAGACTCTCAATATCAGGAAATTAGTATGGTCAACTATGATACATTCATTACAGTGGGCTGTCATGTAGCCTCTCAAGGTTTTTTTTTTTAATGTTTTTTCCAATAGCATAGAAAAATGTTGCCAATATATAATTTGGTGGCAAATGTATATTAAAAAATTAAATGCAAGACTTGTACTTCTGACTGGGAAGGTATATTGGACTAAACCTTTCACAAAGAATAATGATGTATAGTTGCTAGATAGCATATGTTTTAAAAACCAACCGTTTGAGGGGGAGTAACCAAGGCATCTAGGACTTGACAGACCAAGATCTCAAAGAGAAAGGAAAGGCACTGTGGTAAGCTATGTGAGTACATTTGCTGCTACCTTCCCCCATGGGACCATTTGCTGATTTGCCATGAGAACACACCCTTAAAAAGAAAATGGAAGAGTATGGTGGTATTAATAAGTTGGAGTAACAAAAATATCAGGCCTATCAATGCAACTAGAGGTTGAGGGCTCAATTTTTTTGCAGGGGTGTGATACCAGGGATTGAACTCAGAGGCACTCAACCACTGAGACACATCCTCAGCCCTATTTTGTATATTATTTATAGACAGAATTCTCACTGAGTTGCTTAGTTCTTCCCTTTTGCTGAGGCTGGCTTTGAACTTGCTATCCTCCTGCCTCAGCCTCTCGAGCCTCTGGGATTACAGGCATGCACCACCATGTCTGGCAAGGGGTCAAATTCTTTTTTTTTTTTTTTTTTGAACCAGGGATTGAACTCAGGGACACTTGGCCACTGAGCCACATCCCCAGCCCTATTTTGTATTTTATTTAGAGACAGGGTCTCACTGAGTTGCTTAGGGCCTCACTAAGTTGCTGAGGCTGGCTTTGAACTCGGGATCCTCCTGACTCAGCCTCCCAAGTTGCTTGGATTACAGGCATGCGCCACCACGCCCGGCGGGTCAAATTCTGATAGAACAAGAATCAGAAAACTGGATCCAACTTTCTCAGTACAATTTTTTCTGAGTCATTTTCCAATGCCAAAATACAGTACATAAGTTTTAAATAGCTTATAAGGAGCTAGAAAACTAAGCAAAGATTCCATTAATCATGTTAGACTGATTAAAATAAACACTTAAATTTCAAGGAGGTAATCCAATAGTCCTAAATTATCTTACTTTCTGACTGAACTGAGGTAATCTGTTCATGCTTAAAGAAGAAACTTAGATCATTTCTGAAGAAAAACAAAATCACCAGTTCCTTCACAATTTATTTTCAAACAAAATGTTCAACACTTAATATAAAATTACTTGATATGCCAGGGATCAGGCTCAAATAACCAAAGAAAAAACAGTTAAAAGTAAGAAACCTAAAGGAAATAGCAATTGGACTTTAAGAAAAGTATATACCATGCTTAAAAAGTAGATTAAAAGGTAGAGAATTCTGGTAGGGGAAAAATTTATAAAGATAATTAAATGAAAATTCAAAAACTGAAAAGGAGATTGTTTTAACAGAACATAAGACAAAGCAGAAGAGAGATAAATAGACTGGTGTATAGGTCAGTTTAAAATATACAACATGAAGCACAAAAAGATGAAACAATTCACAGGAAAAAACACAAAAAAATACTGACATGATTTAATGTACATGCAAGTGGGATCCCAGGAGGAACAAAAAGAAAATGAGTAGAAGCAACATTTGAAGATACTAAGAACTTTTCAAAACTGGTAAGTGAGAGCAAGTCACAGACTCAAATAGTTCTGTGAACCTAACATGGGATACACATAAAGAAGGCATACATTAGCAAATCATAGAAACTACTGGAAATCAAAGACAAATTGAAAATGGCAAGCAACTGGAGTGGGAAAAGGGCATTTTACTCTCAAAGGACAGACAATAAGACTTACAACTGACTTTTCAACAGAAATGGTGAAAGGTAGAAAACACTGGAACAAAATATTTAATGGGTGGAAAGAATAACTATCAAACGAAAATTTTATGCCCAGTGAAAATATCCCTCAATGTTTGGATGTAATAAAGACATTTTCAGACAAAAACAATTGACAGAATTCAATTGTGCTAAAAGACATACTAAAGAGAGTTCCTTGAGCAGAAGAAATATTATTCTAGATGGAAACAGGTGTCAAATCAAATATTATTCTAGATGGAAACAGGTAATTCAGGAAAGAATAAAACAAAACATGGGTATAGAGTAAGACAACACCTTAAGTATTGGAAGGGAGTGAGTAGGACTCAATCTTGCATTGCTTAATCTTTGTGTTGCTCAAGAATCTGTAAAAATTAACTTCAGGGAAACATTAATAACTAAATGATATATATTTAAATATGTAAGACAACCATTGGAATTGACAAAATTACATATGCAAAGAGAAGGAAAATATAATAATTCTTAAAAATGATGATTGTAATAGAAAATAAAATAGAGGAACAAAACTAAAAATGGAAAACAAATAGAGGACAGTATTTTTAAACACACATGGAATAAATATTATACTTAAGAACAAGTTTGTCAGACTAAATAAAGAAAACAAGGGCTGGGGATGTGGCTAAGTGGTAGAGTAGTTGGTTATATCTTTAGCACTGAAATAAAGGAAGGAAGGAAGAAGGAAGGAAGGAAGGAAGGAAGGAAGGAAGGAAGGAAGGAAGGAAGGAAGGAAGGGAGGCTGGGAGAGAGGGAGGGAGGGAGGTAAAGTAAGTTAGGAAGGAAGGAAGGAAAATGGAATCAGTTAGTTTAAGTCATAAGCCTTAAGTATAAAGATATAAAGAGCTCAAATACTAATAATATAAAAAAAGAAGTATTAGTAGAGATAAAGTTGAATAATTCAGTAAGAAAGATTGATTCCAAAAGGAAGATATAGTGATCTTAAATTTATGTGAACCTAATAATGTAAGTTAAAAAGATACAAAATCATAACTAATATAACTATAAGAGTTATTAGTTTATTATCCTATTTTATTTTTATTGTAATAATTATTTTTAAAAGTAGTATATTCTTTTTCTTTGCATGTGTACTTTCTTTTGTTAATCTTAGTGGTCATCCTACAGAATTCAAATTCCAACTGAGGAGATTTTAATATGTTCCTAGTAGTAACTGATAGGAAAAAAAAAACCATTAAAAAATGGAGAAGAAAAAAATGAGGCACAGATTTCTTTATACATGAACTCTCCTAAACAATTAAGGAATAACAATAAAAAATTACAAAATCTTTTAGAGAACAGAAAAAGACAAACTTCTTCAAATTCAGAACATTCTTCATATCAAAATCTGACAAGAATGATGTGGTAAAATTATAGGCCAATTTCTCTCATAAGCACAATAGCGAAAATCTTAACCAAAATATTTACAAATCAAATCCAGTGATACATAAAATAGGTAATGCATTACAACTATGCTGGGCTTATTTCAGGAATTCAAATTTGGTTTAACATTCAAAAACCAAAATAATTCACCATGTTAATTGCATACACAAGGAAAAATTAATCATTTCAAGAGATGCAGAAAAAAATTTGATATTTGATAGAATTTCATTGTAAGTAATGGATTTTATCCAGAAAATCTAAAGAAATGCCACAAGTCAGTAAGAAAAAGGAAGATAATCCAGTTTTTTAATTGACTCAACATCTGGAATGAGTATTCCACAAAAGGAGATATCTAAACAACCAATAATCACAGCAGAAAATACTCCACAAACTATTGTTATGGATTTACTTACATCCCTCAAAAAGATATGTTAAAATCCTAAACCCCAGAACCTGTGAATGAAATCTTATTTGGAAATAAAGTCTTTGTAGATGGTGTCAAGGGAAGATGAACTCAGCCAGGATTAAGAAGGGCCCTAATTCAATGACAGATGTCCTTATAAGAGAGAATTTGGGCATGCAGACACAGGGGAGACCTGCATGTGATGATGAAGGACAAGATGAGTGATTCCCTTAGATGGCAAGGACTGCTAGTGTCCACCAGAACTTAAGAGGAGTCAAGGAAATGTCCTCTCCTAGAACCTTCAGGGAGGGCATGGCTCTGCCATGTTCTCTGATTTTAAACTTCAAGCCCGCAGGACTGAGAGAATAGATTTCTGTTGTTATAAGCCACCCAATCTGTGGCGATTTGTTATGGCAGCCCTAGGAAGCTAATACAATTAGGTACAACTGAAATTACAGAAGTTTTGCAATTAAAACACTATTTCAAGACTACTACATGCCCATAATAACAGTTAGAATGAAATACATACTTAATCTGGACCAGGAGATGAGTGGTAAGAATTCTCATACACTGCCAGGAGTAGAGGGTTTAACATGTCAATTGATAACATTTATTTGTAAAAACTTTTTATACTAACTTCTAAACCTGAAATATCATACCCTATGATGTCACACTCCCAAAAGATAAGTGATTTCGCAAGATTTGCAGTCAGAAATTTTTTTAATAGCCACCAAATGGAAAGTATACAAATGTTTATGAACAATTAAATGGATAAAAACTTCTGGTCTATTCATACCATAGACAATTATACAATGAGACAAATAATCTAAAACAGTATGCCACAGTAGGGAAGATGCTCATAAATCTAATTTTAGTCAAAGAAGCTAGATCCCAAATAGTAGGAACTATTTGATTGTATTTATATAAATTTCAAATGTTGAATAGTGGTTGCTGTAGGAGAGAGAAGGGATGAACTCAGAGAAGAGTGTAAAAGAAGTTTTTAGGGTCCTGGCAATATTCTGTATCATTATCTGAAAGGTGATTATTGGGTATGTTGATTTTAAAGAACTCATAGAACTATATGTGTAAGACCTGCATGCTTTTCTGTGTGTTTATTATACTTCATTAAAAGATTTCTCAAAAAATTGAGTGTATATTATGGTTTCTACTACATATGATTAAGACATACCCAGAAAAATAGGCTAGATTGTGAGATTATACATGATTTTTATTTTCTCTCCCAGCTTATTGTAACTTTTTCTAATTTTCTATGATCAAGCTTTAATTTTAGATGAATGAAAATTATTTCATGGTTGATTTATTTTGGAGTTATGTGGTGAACTGATTATTCTACAATCTGGCAGAAGGTCAATGGGTAGATACTTATATTTAGTTCATAAATATCTTTTATTCCTTTCCATATTGGTATAAGCTCTTCTTAGGCTTTCAGCTTGAAAGATTGTGTTCAGGTTGTGTTTTCAACTGCTACAGGTGAATAATGAACAAGAGTTGCCCTGTTTAGTGGAAACAAAACAAAACAAAACAACAACAAACCCAGACTCACCTCAAGGAGTGCCACAGTTCCAACTGTCTTTGTACATTAGGGCAAATCTGAAAGAAAAGAGCCCATGTATTCAGAACCCAAGTCCATTGTCTTAGCTACATTGAAGATCAGGCACTGTTATTGTTAGCTTTTTTACTTTCTATACCTTTGCCATGTTGACAATAGCTCATAAATGTTTAGAGAAGCAGGTTTTATTCCTCAAAGTCTACTCTGTTGAGATAGTTGGAATATTGAAAAAGGCTTTATCCAGAATCTAAATCCAGCATCCAAATCTCTGCTGCTTCTACCTAAGGATCATTGTCCATGCCTCCATGACTTTTCAAGGAGTCTCTGATTCACACTGCACACTGCTAGGACCTCATCAACACCCATGGGAGATGACTATCCCCTCACCCAATCAGTGATATAAAGAGAAGGCATAGGCTTTAGTATGGCTCAGATCTGAGGTTAACTCTGAGGTGGAGGACTCAGAAGTTGTGCGATCCCAAGCTTCCTCCAAGCCCTTCTTGACTTTCCCTCCACTAAGCAACTTAATTTAGTCTATCAAACATTAATGGATGATCTTAAGTATATTAGAAATTGGGCTTAATATTGGAAATAAAATGGAAGGTATAAAAAGTTATCTAAGCTAGTATTCTGTAAAATAGAGAGGAATGACATACTTTTCTCACTATTTTGTTTGTTGTTAGAGAATTAATACAATGCCATTTGAAAGAGTGTGATACAATTCATTAGTATACTAAGTGCCCCATGCCAGTTCCCTTCTCCTGCATTTCCTCTACTGCAGATCTCTCCTAGGCTCCATACTTGGAGCCAGTTATTTCACCTCACTACACTTCCATGTCCCCTCTTGCAAAAAGGGGAAAACAAGGCTTTTGCTACATCCCTCAAGGTATGTAAGTCATGCTTCCATACCAAAAATCAACTCCAAAGTTTGCATTTATTTTAGTTATTCTAGTTGTCTGTGTCCTTGTGATGAATCATCCCAAAACTCAGTAACTTAAAACAACTACATTTATTTTTCTCACAATCTGTAACTTGGATGGAGCTTGGTGAGGACAACTTGCCACTCTGGTCAGCATCATGGCTCTCAGACTGAGATGGTCCTCAGACAAAGGTTCACACACATGCTTCTGGTGGTCTGTGCTGGCTACTGGTTGGGATCTCAACTGGTTGTGACTAGAACAGCTACTCGTGGCCTTTTAATGCATCTGCTTGGCTTCCTTACAGCATGGAGCCTAGATTCCGTGGGCAAGTATCTCAAGAAGAACATCAGAAGCCGTATTGTATTTTATGACAGATAATGTCACCTCTGCCATGGTCACAGGCTGTCCCAAATTCAAGGGAAAGGAAAATAGATCTGATCTCCCAATGGGAGACCAATAGCGCCATTAAGCAAGAACATGGGGAAGAAATAATTTGGTGTTGTTATTTTTAGGAAATCTGTCACAGGTTTCAAACAAAAGTTTAATTTTTGTGTTTACTATTAATTTACTTGAGGTCAGCACATGAGCAGTTATGATCATGTTAGTCATGATCATAACTGTTTGATGGAGGCTCCATTTAACACATATTATCATTTCTAGAAAGGCAGGAAACAAGGACATATTACATCTAAGAAAGCTTCTACCCAAAAGTGATATTTGTCTCTATCTCATATTACATTCGTGAAAGAATCACAAGCCTCAATCTGAACTTCAGTGAAGGTAAGGAATGGCAGTCCTACCACATCCCTAGGAAGAAAGAAGAACTGAATTGGTTAAGAACAGTCTTCAATGAGCGTACTCACCATACAAGATTGTTATGAAGACCTGGGGCATAAAGAACATGAGATGCTTTGTAATCATTAATGACTGAACATGTTCAATAAATCTCACCTATTATAATTATGTTGTTTGCAAAATGGTCAGGCATTTTTCTAGCCATTCCAGACATTTCTAGGCCTAAAGTTGAGTTCTTGAAGATTGTGCAATCCTTCTTTGCAGACTGGAGTCAGGAGCTTAGGATAAAGAGTTGTTTCTCAGGCTTAGGCTCCATTTACAAAGCTTTGTCATCTCAGCGAGTCTCAGAAAAATGATTGCACCGTAGGAGAGGATTCTTGGCATGGGGACCTTGGGAAAAACAGAAGTTTTTATAAAGACCCAGAATTTTAACCTTTATCTTCCATTACTGCCACTGACTTATTGGTATCACAGGGAGACAGTTGGGTATCATGCATTAGCTATTTAAACAAAACAACTTGACAGCCTTAACAGGAAGCAGACCTAGCCTTGGAAAAAAACTGCATGAAACTTCAAAAGATCTCCACATGCAAAGAATGATGAGCCTGTAAATACATCTTTCCAGAAATGTCATTTTGTCTTTCCACTTGGAAAGCACTAGTGACCTCTCTACTCCATCTGTCCTTTGCTCAACTTTGTTGTCTTGATGAAATCATGAAAAGATTTGGAGTAGGTAAACCAGCCCTCAGACCTCAGCTCCACTCTTTTGTACCTTTGTGACCTTTGAGCATGTAACCTGAGGTCTCTGGCTTAGTTTCTCATCGGTGCAAATGGATATGGGACCATCTATGAGACTATACAGACAACCTGTATAAATCTTTGCGCTTGATTCCTCACAAGAGCTTAAACAATCAAGCCTCCTCTACTTCTTGCTCGTCTCTGTTCTTTTGTTTCAATACTTTCATTGCTGAGGCCCTCCAAGCTTTGTGAGTCCTAAGAAGAAGGTAGATGGCATCCAGGTTTGTTCATCTCACTCCTTCATGTGAAAGAGTCAATTCTCAAGACAGCTATTATGTTAATAATTATTCCAAATTTTAAACCAACCCTATTTACAGAAGGAAATTATTGTTTCTATTCTTAAATTTACTATTTGCTCTAAAATATACATCAAATGAAAATTACTATTTGTTGAAAGAATCAGAGAATTCATCAATAAACTTCTTTCAGATGCGGAGACAATCTTATTTTGTAAGATTTTCAATTTCTACCATGATAATTGTCTAATGCACTTTTCCTCTCCTTAATTAGTTTTAAAAAATTTCCTCCCAATTCTTCCATTTCACTAATATTATCTAATTTTATTAAAATAGAATGTACTCGCCAGGCACAGTGGCACATGCCTGTAATCCCAGTGGCTTGGGAGGCTGAGGTGGGAGGATCACCAGTTTAAAGCCAGTCTAAGCAAAAACAAGGTGCTAAGCAACTCAGTGAGACCCTATCTCTAAATAAAATACAAAATAGGGCTGGGGATGTGGTCAGTGGTCAAGTGCCTCTGAGTTCAATGACTGGTACCCGCCCCCCCAAATAGAATATATTCACAGTATTCTCTTTTCAAACCAAAATCTCTACAATGAAATTTTTAAAGGAAATTTTTCACCTCTAACAGCACTTATTTAGTTTTTTCCAGTGAATGGTGAGGTTTTTCTAAGCCTTCTCCCTTTTGTTTTCTTTCTGAAAAATAGGGCTTCAGTTTATTTATTTGTTATGGTTTGGATGTGAGGTGTCCCCCAAAAGCTCACATGTTAGACAATGCAAGAAGGTTCAGAGAAGAAATGATTGGGTTGTAAGAGTATTAACCTAATCAGTGAATTAATTCCTGATAAGATTAACTGAGTGGTAACTGGAAGCAGGTGGGATGTGACCGGAGGGAGTTGTTCATTAGGGGCATGGCTATGAAGTATATATTTTGTATCTGGAGAGTAGAGTCTGTCTGTCTTTCTCTCTCTCTCTCTCTCTCTCTCTCTCTCTCTCTCTCTCTCTCTCTCTCTGCTTCTTGATGATATGAGCTGCTTCCCTCTGCCACACTCTTCTGCCATGATGTTCTAACTCACCTTGAACCTGAGGAATGGAGCCACCCTTCTGTGGACTAAGACTTCTGAAACCGTGAGCCCTCAAATAAACTCTTCCTCCTCTATAGTTGTGCTGGTCAGGTCATTTAGTCACAGCAGAGAAAAAGTTGACTAAAACAATATCATTTAAATATTTCCTAAAATCAGTATTTTCTGTTTTTTAGATTTTTTTTCTTATATAACAAAATTACTTTTAGTGGTTTATATTTCTTTCTGAGACTAGCTTTGGTTGCACTTGTTAGGTTTTTTTAAATCTGGATGGTCTTACATTCTTCAAAAGTAGTTTATAGCTTGTCAAATTTACCTTTGTTAAAATAATTCACAGCAATGATATCTAAATTTCAATCTTGAGGAATATTTAAAATTCATACCTATGAACACATTTCTAATTATTTGGCATTATGGACAGAATATGTGACTTCTGCAATATACCACTATTGGAATATTTGTTTTTTATGTGTATTTATTTCCCAATTAATAATCATATTTTCTTATTTTCCATTAAGCATCCAAAGTAAGTGCATTGCTTCTTGGTAAGCAAAGCCTTGATGTATTTACAAAGTGTATAACTAATTTTAAATATACAGAAATGTAATTAATTTTAATACTTCTGCTGTTTAGGTTATTGATATTCTTTTTCCTCCAAGACAGATCCATGCCTGGAAAATATGGGTTAAAATACCCTAAAGCAACCAAATCATCCCATTTGTAATGTTTGTCTCATAAAACATTTAAAGAAAACTTGAATTGTTTATGTTGGAAATTATTTTTGTTAGCTCCAGTTTTCTTTTCTTTACATTTTCCTGCCACACCTTCTTCCTTTGGTACATTTTAAGTTGTCTCTTGATGCAGCAGCACCTCCTTCAATGCTGTGGGTTTGTTTCTTTTTTTCCATATTTGAGGAATCTGACTTTAATCGAGGCAGCTTAGCCTACGTGTGCATAATGTTGTAACTGAAATATTTACTGTCTCTTCAATCATCTGTATTTGTACTTGAGGATTTTAATGTTTCTTTGAGATTTATTTTGTGCTATCTATAGTTTGGACTATGTATTATTTGTTTTATGTTGTCTATTAATTGTCTCAACAAACACTAATCACCTCCTATGTGGCAGACATTATACTAGGCTTCTGGCATAAAAATAAAGAGGAAAAAAAATATCTCCAGACCCTGCTGGGGTGAGTGAACAGTTTAGTGGGGAAAATAGATATTAATCAAGTAATTGCATTAATTAAACCATGATTGTAAACTGATAAATGCTCCAAAAAAAGGAAAGCAATTTAACAAGAGCATATGACAAAGGCAGTCGACAAAGACACAGAATCTTGAAAAACACCCCAAGAAATTAAATATGACCTGAAATATGAAGAATAAGTAGGTGTTAACTCATTAGCTCAAGGGTGACCATCTAGGTGGAGCATTCCTACCAGAGGGAATAGCAGATGGCCCATGGTAGAAGGAAGCCTTCCAGAATCCTAAATGCAAAACCAACATCAACATTTTTAAAAGACACACCGTAGCTGGAGCACAGAGAGCTAACAAGATCTTTGTGTGAGATGAGGCTTATAAGGGTCAAATCAGCGCGCATCAACTCCTGTCTCTTTAAATCTCAAAGTTAGAAATGAAACTAGACACTCCGATATTTCTCCACAACCAAGCACTTTAGAGGAGGAATCTAGTTAAGAGTTTTCTTCCCACTTCCCACTTCTCAGTCTTAAAATATAATTTGGGATTTGGCACACCAGACTGTGTTTATTAAATTATTCTTTTGTGTATCATATATCTTCCATGTCCAGAATTTTAATTGACATTTGCATTCAGTTTTGAAACAATATTTTTGACAATCATTTTAGATCACTCTGTTTCTTGTGTTGACCCACCTTTGTGCTTATTATTAGCTCCCTGTTGCCACAAATTCCCCAACCTTGAGCTTTTAACTTTGATTACTCTTTGATCATTTAGAATAGGTATGTATCTTCAACTAACTCCTTCAAGGAGCATGTGTGATGGTATGATTTCTGAACCCACTCACAGCATGGATGCCTGAATGCTGTTGGCTTCACATGAGGGAGGCACCATGTGGTTGGTTATACAATTTGGCTCATAACCAGGTTTCTTCAAAACTCTTGAAAAATCGTTTCCTTATCTTTTGACATTAGCGTTATGGAGAAGTCTCAGGTTGATCTGATTGTTACTCCCCTACACATAACTTCTTTTGTTCAATTCTGTTTTATTTGCAGCCTGAATGCTTATAACATTTTTCTTTGTCTATTAAATATTCAGGTGTTTCCAGTGAAACGTTTGGGTGTGGCTATCTCTTCAAGATGTTGCCTGGATGTGATAAAAGTGAAACCTAAAATTTGCATATGCAAAGGTGGTACTCTTTCTAGATACCATGCAACTTTAAGGTCAAGAGCATTCAGTAAGAGCCAGAAGGTCTGGGTTCAATCCCAGCTTTTTCCTGTCTTTAAAAATTAAGAGAGGTGAGGTTCCTGGAAGGGAGCTTAGTCTATCCTTAGTCTATCCCCTACCATCTTTTTTTTCTTCTCTCTTTCTCAGTCTTTATGAATTTTGTATTAACTATTTGCTTTTGTATACTCTGTGATTGTTCTGATTTTGTGTAGCTTGAGATTGGATCTCCATTCTTTGTGTCTCATGTCTATGCTATTCTATTCATAGTGTCACCTCTTCATTCTTTTACTCTGAGGATAGAAATACATCCACAATTTCAATCCCATTTCGTGATTTGCTTTACTGCAGCATCAGTTCTGCTTCTTACTATCTCAAACAGTACTTAGATTTTGCTCTTCACATTTTACTCTTTGAAATACTGCTGTGAATGCCTTTTCTTCTAAGGTTATCTGTTCCATCTCATTTTGTTAACTTTGTAAACTTCTCTCCCATTAATGTCTTCCTCTCTCAGAATACGATTCTTCCTCTCTCAGAATACGATACTTCCTGGGATGCTAACTGATTTCCATACTTTCCCCCTGCCTTCTGTAGTTCATATTTTCAAAATCGTATGAAAAGAATTTCTATAATTTCTTTTTTCCCTTTTCCTGCTAAACTTTAGATAAGTTTTTAATTGATGGTGTCAAATCTTTCTACTTATTCAAAGAGAAGCAGAGATCCAAACTCAATCAGCATTTACCAAGGGTCAGGGTGTGTGCATTTCCTGTGGCTTCATTCACTTTCCATTTCTTTGCAAGTCAAACTTCCTCCTAACTGCAGCCAGAGGTTAAATTAGGGTTGCCAGATTTAGCAAATACAAATACAGGATGCCCAGTCAAATCTGAATTTTGTATAAACAATGGAGTTTTTAAGTGTAAGTATGTTCCAAACATGGTATGGGAATTTAGGCTAAAATAGTTTTTAAACTATTCAAATATATTCAAAATTTGATATTCAAATTTAATGGGGCTCCTGTGTTGTACCTGTCAAGCCTTGATTGGACTGACAAGCATCAAACCCAACCAAGGCCTCCAGTGCTACTCTCTGTGGCCTGGTGCTGATCTGTTGAGGGAATCCTTTTTCTCCTCTGCCCACTACTTCTCTGTAATGCTGTGGTGCTCCGGATGACCTGCTTTTCCTTTTTGTTCCCCTCACCATATTGTCAGAGGGGACACTGTTTCCTAGGATATTAAGTGCCCTTGTCCTTCCTCCTGCTACTTCCTTTCCACCACCTTGGGAAACTTCCTGTTCTCTGGAAAATCTAGTTTCTAAAAGGATGGAGTAAAAATAATAAATACTTATTGAATGCTTACTGTGTTTCAGGGTTTCAGGCATTGGGCTTGGTGCTTTGCATGAATTAGCACTTCTAATTTTGTTTTCCTAGCTAATCTTTGAGGCAGGTACTATATGCATCTCATTTCGGAGATTATGAAAATAAGGCTTAGGAAAGTTAATGACTTGACCAAATGATAAGACAGTAACATGGGGTTTCACTTGTCTCTGAATACAACTGTTCAACTTCTACATGATTGATCTCCACATCTCTGGGCAAGGAGGCAGCTTGAGCAATGGCTAGTGCAACCTTTTACCTTCTTTCTGCCTTTCTGTGAGATTTCCCATGAATGGTGTGCCAATTTTCCTCTCCTATTCCAGATCCAAAAGTTATTGTATGAGTAAAATTTCTATAAGAGTCTAGAAATACACTGCCCATAATTGTTACTTATTGGTTTATTTTTGGTGAGTCTTTCTACTGTATTTTCATGAGGTTATAGTAAGGATTTGGGATATTGTAGATTAAAACTGGTAGCCAGTTTCCATTATAATCTGGAAGACACAATTCATTCTTTGACTTTCCCATTTCTTAGATGACAAATTCTAGTTTTAAAACTTTTCCAAAAGCTATTTTCAAATCTAGGCCTGATGACTATATCCAGGGTACTTACACAGCTACTTTTCCCTATTCTTTACCAAATCCACTTTGATATCAATGTTTTCCTTCCTGTCCTCAGTTAAAGCTGCAGTTGTTCTTTTCTCAGTTGATTCCCTTAGCCTTTTGGAAGATGATGTTGTCAAAGAAAGTTACAAATAAGTACAATGCAGTGGATTTTTTTTTTTTTTTTAAAATAAAGAGTCTCTATATTCTCAAGTCCAGGGTCGGCTTTGTGGGCATTTCAGGGAGCATCCTCAATTTCCTCCTTCTGATCAAGGGGTTGGTGCTATTGATAATATCACATTAGTCTCACTGTCCTTTTTTTCTTCCATTGCACCCTACTTCAGACTCAAAATTACCTTACAACTCAGTATTGTCCAGATGTACCCCACTTCTTTGGTTTCCCCTCCCATGTTTTCTGTATATATTTTTCTATTAAATGTACTTAAATTTCAATTGTCATTCTTCAGCCTTGAGCTCACCCTGCCATGTTGCACTGATATACCTATGATATTTGATTTGAAAATTTCATGCTTGCTTTCTTCCCTTGACTGCACCCTGTCTTGAACCTGTTGGCATGTACACATGGCGGGGGGGGGGGGCTGTGAGATTTGTTCCTTAACATATTTTTATCTAAGAGTTCCTGTGATACTTCACACCATGTTGCTTCTTTCTCTCAAACCTATTGTCCTCTGTGACATCTGCTTTTGCAGTTTTATCTGGGATTTCCTTTCCTCTCCCTAAAAATCAGCAGCTCAGGCCAGGGATTCTTTTGCCAAACACATTCTTTCCAATCTTTGTGAAGTTCCTCCGGGCCTGTAGGAATCCTCCTTCCACCGACTGGACTGGTGAGTGTTTTTAAAACTTGGAAAACAAACTGCCGTATGACTTCCTTGGCTCTCCCAGGTTGAGGTCATATGTACAGATCTCATGTTACTTGTGACCTTGGTCTCACCCTGAAAACATCCACTTTATGCCTTTTAGTTAAGGAGCCCGTTATATACCATTTTGCCATGGGATGAAAAAGAAAACAGCTGCCTCATAGAACTGGAAATAAAGAGAGAACAAATCAAGACAAAGTAAGTTCAGAAAAAGGACATTATAATGCCATTTAAACCTCTGTACTCATCCACAGAGCCAAGGTTTCTATTTTTGATCCCCTTTCCATCTTACTCATATGATGCCATTGCTATTGTATAATTGTAATTAAATTCAGACAAAATTTATTGTGTTCTCATATTTCCACAAAAATTTTATGGTACTTTGAGGTAAATGCATCTCAAGTTCGTTATGTAGATATGCCACAATTGACTCAAATATTTTCCCTATATACCACATACGTAGAGGAGGCTTAACGTTTTTATGTTTCATTTCTCTTGATGAAAATAACTGTTTTTCCTTGGGATTGGCTCCTTGAGAAGTATTTTCAGACCTGAAATTACATGGCCATTGATCTTTTAAAAAGAGTATTCCCAAATTACCTTTCTGAAAGTGTTACATCAATTCATCCTTCCATCGACATGTCAATAGTCTCCATCTCAAGGCTTGTCTTTGCCAGTTAATGTGGGTTTTTTGCTTTGTTTTCCTTCTTCTTTTTTATTAGTGCATTATAGTTTTACATAATAGTGGGGCTCACTTTGACCTAGTCGTAAATGCTCCATTATGATCCTCAGTACTTCATCTTTCCATCACCTTCTCCCTCCTCCAGTTCCTTTCCTCTACTCCACTGTCTTCCTTCAGTTTATCGATCTATTAGTGCACGATCCATTTTATTAGTGCATGATGGTTGTATATAAAATTGGAAAGTGTTCTAATGTAGTCACACATGCATATAGCATAATTTGGTTGGCTTTGTAAAAATATTGAAGGCTTCATGAATTTGCATGTCATGCTCTCTCAGGGGCCATGCCAATCTTCTCTGTAGCATTCAAATTTTAGTATATGTGCTGCCAGAGCGAGCACTCTTTATTAAATAAATTAATATGAGAATGTGGTATGGCAAAATTTAAATATAACTATTTAATCTGATTTCTCTCCTGGCCAGAGAGAATCTCTTACATCAGCCCTGTACCTAGGATAGAATGTCAAAATGCTCAAACACATGGTAAGGCAGACATTTGCACACAGCACCAGTAAGAGTGGAAATTGGTTCAACTATTCTGAAGAGTAATTTATCAAGACGCATAAAATACTATAAAATATCTTCTCATCTTTGTATGGAAATTACTTTTCAGTGAATCTCATCTGAAACGTACAGCATTATTTACAATATCAAAAACTTGAGGAACCCAGGTGTCCAACAGAAAGAGAATTATTGAGTGAGCCATGATACTGAAATAGAAGACTAAGAAAGTTACTTGTCATGCTTAGGAAGAATATTTTAATGACACAGTAAATGGGGGAGGGAGGAAAATAGATAACATTCTAGGTGTAATATGATCTCCTTGTGTAGAAAATGCTCAAGGAAAAGTCTAGAAAGCAATATGCCAAAATAGTAATAAAAAGTTGCCAGAGTAGTAAGCTTATGATTTATATTTATCCTGCCTTTTAACATTTTCTAAACTACTCAAAATGCTAATTGTTTACATCAACAAGTGAGAAGTACAAAAAAGAGAAAGAGAAAAGACCCTTAAGTATCATGATACCAATGTATTTCTCTGGAATTTGAAGCAAACCACATCACTTCCTCTCCCTCCACCAACCTTTATTCCACTGAATTAACTGTTGCTCCTCTAGCATCTCCACTTGACACAGCCTCTTTAGGAACACAGATGCTGTCGTCCTCATTTGTAGATTCTATCTCCTACTCAATCCAGTGTCTAATATTGTTTCTCATAAAGAAATTGATGTTTACTTTTCATGTATTTATTTAGGCATTCAATCAATCATTCAGAAAGACTTATTTACTAGCACATGGTGTCCCAGGCACTATAATCCAGGGAAACAAATATAAACAAGGAAGGATTTCTCTCCTCACAGAGTTTGAGTAAAATCTAAAGGGACTACTAATCAGAGTTTCAGGAAGGAGATGATAGCAAAGAGTAATTTCTTCAGTCAGTCATACCTGTTGAGTTATTAGAATATCAGGTTCCATTCCCTGCTTCTTGGTATTCGAAGACTGCCACAAATACCCCTTGATAATCTCATTTGTGCCTGCATCACCCTTCCTGCTGCTGAGGCTGGGGCAATACTGTTGGATACTCCAGCATCCCCTGACACTGCCTTCTCTGCCATGGTCACAGCCCTGCACCTCTTCTAGGCTTGGCCTCTGCAACAAACCAACACTATGGTGGACTCACCAGATGCTATTTCCTTATTCTGGGTCTTTATGTATTTATTTATTTATTTATTTATTTTTAATTTTCTTTTTTTGTTTTTCATTTTCTCCCACAATCCCAGGAAAATCTAGAACCCTAGAATTTATGGAGTTGCTCACCTCTGCTTTCAGGCTTGGCATCATTACCCCTATCTCTGTGTCCTCCATGGAGTGGAGGATTTATTCACAAAACCTTGTCCCACCAGGCAGTGAGAGCCTCTTCATATCTTTGACCTCTCCTCTGCTGAAGCAATTTATCTTCTGCCTCTCTCTTCTACTCTCAAAAGAGACCCATTTTAGGGAAAGCCTATTAGTGTCTCTCTGTGGTCACATTTCAGGGAAACGCGTCATATACAGGAGGAAAATCTCCAACATGAGTGGCAGAAATGGAGGAGTCTCAAGAGTGAAGGAAGAGCATGGCAGGATGATCCCCTGGAGAGAAAAGTCTCCATAGTAAGGTTTTTCAATTAGCTTATTCCCATCTGCCTGCTTCTTCTGCTTTAACAGATAAATCCCAACAAATGTGCTCCTCCATAAATGCAGACTCCCAGTTATACCTACAGGAAAATTAAAATATATAACCTCATCTGTTTTGATTTGAGTTCTTTCCTTCCCCTCTTTCCCCTCTCCAATTTCATAGATTCCTAAGTTTCTGGATGAGAAAGAACTTCAAAGGCAATAAGATGCCTCATTATATGTTGAAATTCTTCTGCAACATCTCACCAAATTGTCCTTCAACTTTTGCTTGTACTCTTCCTGGATGGGGGACCTCATCACTTTATTGATCAACCCATTCTGTCATTTATAGCTTTAAAAGTTAGAATGTTTGTATTCCCAGTAGTAGAAACTATTTCTTCTGATGCTTTCTTGGCCCTAATTCAAGCTCTCAACATGATACCATACAAATCTCATTCTTCCTTCATATGGAATTCCTTCCAGTGCTTCCATTCTTCCCATTTGTGCTTCATTCTTTCTTTTTCTTCTTTTTAACTCTCATATAAGAACACTGTGGAAAAAAAATAAAAATACATGTAATCTCATTTTCCTAGCAATGTTAGGAAATAACAGAAATAAATTTTGCAAGATAAATTTATTCATTTTGTACAATGAAGGCTTACCTACTATTCTCATTGTTCCAGGCCTCTTGCAAAAATCTAGGGATGTCAGGTGAATGAGGTTCACTCTTTGTACTCAGGAAGTTCACAGTCTTGTTAAGAGTTTATATTCCAAAGACCGAATGTTTTCTCTGATATGCGGATGCTAATTCACAATAAGAGTGGGGGATAGGGAAGAATAGAGTTACTTTATATTCGGTAGAAGAGAGTGAAGGGAGGAGAAGGATATGGGGGGAAGAATGAGAGTAGAGTGAAACAGACATTATTACCTCATGTACATATATGACTGCATGACCAATGTGATCCTACAATATATACAATCAGAAAAATGAGAGATTAGACTCCGTTTATGTGTGATCTATCAAAATGTATAAATGAATTCTACTGTCATGTACAACTAATTAGAACAAATAAAAAAATTTTAAAAGTATATATTCCAGCATTAGAGGCTTTGGTTTTAATTCCCGCTATGCCTGTGTAATCATCAGGTCTTAAATTTATCATGCGAGATTCAAATAGTAATCGTACCATTTGGCCACATTGTGAGAATTAAATTAGACAATCCATGTAGAGTTCATTAAAGGGTTGATAAATGCTGGCCATCATTTTTGGAAGAGGTCCTATAAGAGAGAGGACAGTTTCAAGACAGTGGGTAGACAGGGCAAAAACAGAATGTGCCGTAGCAGCGTAAAGGGGCACCTATTCAAGACCTGGTGAAAGTCAGACAGCAAGTGACTTTTAGCTAAATCTAAAAAAAAGGAGGAATTTGGTGAGTGAAGAAGTTGGAAAGGGATATTACAGGAAGATATATTAGGCTATGCAAATGTGTGGATCTGTAGGAGCCCACAGGGATTCAGAGAACTACAAAATACCTAGACAGTTGGAGCACATGTGGATTGTGGCAACAGAGGACATCGAGTTGTTTCCAGAGGTCATTACACTGAAAATCTCACAAGCCAAGCCAGGAGAATGAACTCTGTCCTATGGTCATGAGAAGCTAAGGAAAGATTTCATATGAAATAATCACATCTGCCATTTAAGATCACTCTGGAAGATGGTGAACTGGAGAGAGGCAACCCTGGAGGAACAATGGATCTCTCAGCAGGCAGGTTAGGCTCATTCTAGGTTGCCAATAATGCAGGGGTGAATGAGCAAGTGTCAGCTGCAAGATTTATCCAGAATTTTACAAGCAGTGAAATATAGTAGAAAGTCCTTTCATTTCAGTATTAGTATATTCATAAGCTTTGTGTTTTATAGTTTGGTATTATTTTGGTTTTGATTTATAGATAGCATCAAGAGGGCAGCAGCACCAAAGCACTTAAAGGGCTTAATCCAGCTATGAATTAAAGGGGAAACTTTGGTGGAACAAATGAGAAATAAAAAGGACCAGAATTAAGGCAACAGCACTGAAAGTAAAGAGAAGTGGCAAGATTCAAGGAGATACTATTCACAGTTGAATTCTTTTTTTTTTTTTTTTAAAGGGCAGCATAGAGACTTTTTGTCAGTTCAAAGTGTCTCTGTGACAGTGACAGTGCATGACAGCCTAATTGCCCTGAATAAATTAACTTCCAATGTCACAAATGTTTTCTTCATGGGATTTTATATATTTCCAAAAAATAGTTGACCAAGATATTCTCTAATATCTTCATTTATTCGTTTTCATTCATTTACTTAACAAATATTACTAAGCTTTACCATGAACTGCAAAATACGTTGGGTCTTGAGTATCCAGGGAATGAGAGATATTCCCTAGTTTTAGGAAATTTACAGCCCAACAAAGTGAATAGATGTTGTAAAATAAAAACAAAAACAAAAATCATCATTTTAAGCACATTTTTAATAGCAACTACCTTCTTTGACACTTAACTCTTCAAAGAAACCATTGCATATGTTGTATGGACATTATGTTGGTTGATAACCACCACAAGTCCAAGGGACAGGCTTAGTCAGCAACTTACTTGAAATCTCAGCAGCATTCAATACTCTATTTTCTCTTGGAATTTTCTGTTTCCTTAGCTTCTGTAATTTCACAATCTCCTTTTCACTCCTTTGCTTCTGCTTCTCAGTCTCCTTCACGTTAGGGTTCTTCACATCTCTATCTTATGCTATATTTTCCTAAGTGAGCTCATCCACTTACAGGCTTTGCATGTCCTCTGAGATCTCCAGACTCAAATTTTCAGCCCCAATTTCTTGTAAGCTACAGATTCATATGACTCAGTTGACTATTTAATACCTCTACTGTGAAGCTTCATGAGCATCTCAGCCATGACATGTCCAAACCCCAACTACTAGGGCTCCAATTCTTTCTCAAAATGTGCTTCCTTTCCAATGTTATCCCTCTCATTACATGGAATAATGTACCTTTTTGCTCAAGAAAACCCTGGGGCCTGGCGCAGTGGTGCAAGCTTGTAATACCAGTGGCTTGGGATGCTGGAAGATTGGGAATTCAGGAAGATTGGGAATTCAGAACCAGCCTCAGCAACGAGGTGCTAAGCAACTTAGTGAGACCCTGTCTCTAAATAAAATACAAAATAGAGCTGGGGATGTGGCTCTGTGGTTGAGTGCCTCTGAGTTCAATCCCTGGCATGCCCCCTTTCCCCAGAAAAAAATCCTTAGTATTATTCCTGACATTCCCACAAACTCTGAAACCTCTCTTCATCTGTTCACTTCTCGTTGATTCTCCTGGCCCCACCTCAGTCTGGGGCACCATTGCCTCTCACCTCAGCTGCCGAGATATCCTCCAAACCTCTCTCTTCAGAGTTACTACTGTTTCCTCTCCAATAATGTTCAACACAGTGATCATATTTTAACCCCCCCACCCCACACACATGCTGTTCCTTGTTTAGGATACAATGTCAATTTAGCCTGACTTTCAAGACCTAGTATAAACGGGCACTAGCCAGCTCTGGTGTCTTAACGTGACACATGCATGCTTCATGTAAAAATATTTCAGTTCCTTAAATATCCTATGACCCAACGCTCCGTGGGGACCTTGACCTTGCTCTTTCTACTTCATGCACTAATCCCTAATGTTTGCCATTTCATGTCCATTCTATCTCTCTCCAAGCGAGCATCTAATTTTCTTGTTTATTTATTTCCTCTCTCCTTGTACTAAAATGTAAGCTCCATGCAGCAGGGACTTTACTGTTTACTCACTGCTATGCACTCAGGATTTGGAAGGATCTCTGGCACAAAGTATTAAGTCAATGAATATGTGTTTCATGATCAATTAGCTAATCCTTAGACTGCTGGTTTGGTTAGTTCTTTTTTTTTATTGTGCCTTAGATTCTTGTACCACCCACTTCTCTACCATCCATCATGGTTATAATTCCACACTTACTCATGATGATCACAGTCCTTATGACTAAGCAGGATTTTGAGGGATGGATCCGACACCCGGTCACCTGGCCATTTCTACCTCTCAATTATTTACTAAAAATAGAACACCAGGGTCAGGATAGGAAGGCTCCTCCTTTTAGGTTCTGTTGAGCTATACAATTCTAGGTCTAGATCATTGAAGATTCAAAGAGCAATAGGTAGTTAACTGCTGAGGAGTGTCAAAGGACAAAAGAATGAGCTCTCTTCTAGGGATATGGGTCTTGGATTGTGATTGAAGTTAGCCATATGACATTTGACTCTCTGTGTCATAGTAGCTTCTCCTGTAAAACTAAAGAAAATAACACCTTGCTACGATGGGAGATAAATTCTCAGAGTTTTATGTGCTTTTTAGATATGTTTCCATCTACTCTCCATCTAATATTTAAGCAATTGAAAGTTACTATTCAGCACTGAACCAGACATTGGACTACAAATGAGAGATTGAAAAAAAAAATCCATAAAATAAAGTGTTTACTTTTCAGTATAAGAATCATATAAGTAGGTATTTAACTCAAAATTCAATATTTTAAGGACAAGATAGAAATGTGGGAAACTACTCTTCACGGAGACACCTAATCATGCCATTCCTGTGTGCTTTCAGTCATCATTCCATTGTGTTCGTATATACAGAGTCATCAAATCTGGGATCTGAGTAGGGGTTTTAGAGATCTTCTGTCCAGCAGATTTGAATCTGGAATCCCCCTGCTAAGTCCTAGCCAAGGCAGGCACACAAACTCACCCGTTACCGCACTGCACGGCAGACAGCTCTCTGGGCATGCAGACATCGGCAATTGCCCGTGGTTTTATTTCCCCAGGTACCTAGTGTAACACAGCCACTGCCTGACAGATCTAATCACAGGCAGGGTCTCTTTCGCAGTCACCCCAGAGTAAAAGCTCAGCGTGTTCCCAAGGAAATGACTGAAACATACAAATCAATTGCCCTTTTCTTCTCTTTTTTTTTTGACCCCATTTTGAATGCAAGTATGAGGTTTGATAACAGTACCAAGAGAGGAGGTGGATTTCATACGTCCAGGGACTCATCAAAAGGAAAAAGACTGCACAAAGATAGAAGTGTTCAGCCTTGTGCCAGCCTCAAAGATTACCACAGCCGCTCCTGAGAATAGCCAGGAACCCAATCAAATTCTCAAATGTCAGTGTCAGAGTGGCAAAAGAAAACCTCCTCCAGCACCCACCTCTCACTGCCTCCAGGACGTTCATCACCACACTTGCTTGCTGTTCCTTGCCCATGCCCCTAATTACCAACCTCTGGGCTCTGTTTATACTTACGCCCCCATCTGAGACAACATACAGTAATACCACACGTGCAACCCACACGTGAAACTTCATGGCTCTTTCAGGCCAGCTCAAATGTCTTCTCATGCATGAAAATTTACTTGGGTGATCTCTTCTAAAATTTCTGTCTACCTCACTCCCAATGTAATTTAATATGATCTTCATCTATGTTTGCCTTGCGTTATGGTCATCTATGTTCACTTCTCATGTTATCTGCTGGGTTGGGAGCTCCTTGAGGGCAGGGTCAGCCTTTATATTTCACGTAGCTTGGTCTCGGGGCTCAGCACACAGAAAGCATTGGATTCACTTTTGTTAATTAAATGAGTGGAGTGGAACTGGAACTCGCAAATATAAGTGACCTAATTTTTGGCCTTTAGGGATAAAATTTAATCATGAAAAGAACTTGAGGAAGACCTACTTGTTTCACAAAGAGGCTAGTTAGAAAGGGGCCATATTGGAAGCTTCCTGTTTTCTTGCCAGGAAGCAAATTGTTATTCCAAGTAGGTTGGTCCCAAAGGCCTGTCTTCCCTGCGTGTGAGGTCAAGCAGCATTGTGCAGAGGCTGGGACAAGTGTGTGCTACAGAGGCAGATGTATCTGTTTGGAATTCTGAGTCCTGTGTTAACAGCTCTGTGGCCTTGGAAAATTCACCTCTCTATTAAGCAGGAGCAGTAGTCTCTACCACTGGGGAATACCAGGAAGGATAGGTGTGTAGACTGCCTTGAACAGCCTCGTGCATCCTGTTTAGAATCAAATTTATATTTCATATGTAGAATTTTATTAAAGAAAATATGTCTTGCATTTTCTGAATTTCTGATTAACTACAAATATGCCTCAGATTCCATGTGGTGTCTCTTTTTGTGGCCTTGGCTGGATGGGAGTAGGAATTCTTTCCCAATTCAGGTCCTTTCAAATAGAAAATTGGAGTTGGAGTGTTGAAACACTGAGTCCACTGATTATAAGTAGCATAGACATCAAGTTATATGGAGCCAGGTCTTATAGAAGGAGGCTCTATGGTTGACCAAAGCCCCCACATATGACCCAACATGGCAAAGATGTTTCATCTCTTTAATACCCTCTCTTCTCCCAGTCAGGGCCTTACCCCCAGCTCTTATAACTTCTCGCCTGGGCAACTGCCTCAATCAGTTGAATCTCTTTCTCCATTTTTATCTCATCCCTCTCCGTCAGCTTCTTTGCAGCAAGAATGGATGATCCTTCCAGAATCAAATCTTGTAAGCTCTATCCCTGGTCTACAGTCCTTCAATGATTTCCATTTACCAACAGAATTCATTTCAAGCTCTTCCAGAGAAACACAAAGATAGAAACAGGTAGATACATACACCCATGAGGTGTGGCAGCCGAGATGGAAGTAACCCTTCTCAATCTCATCTCTGACAGTGTAGATTGTACTCCTTGTCAAAATAGTGGTCCATTTGTCAGCCTCTCACTATCTCATAAAAATGGTGACACATTAAATTTTCTTTTGCTTTTCCCTTTCATATTCTCTCTCTCTCTCTCTCTCTCTCTCTCTCTCTCTCTCTCTCT
>JAJEJO010000159.1:99751-194452 GCA_020662805.1 Glaucomys volans | reverse complement strand
TCTCTCTCTCTCTCTCTCTCTCTCTCTCTCTCTCTCTCTCTCTCTCTCTGATAGGGGAGGTGTCTGGGAATGTAAGGCCCATCCCAGTCCAACAATAGATATATGATGAGTGTACTTACTATTTTTTTTTGGAATTTGTACTCTTTTATAAAATTGTCTTAGCATATTTATAAACAGGATCAACTTTCAGTCTCAAGCAGATCCACTTTCATTACTGATTTGGATGCTAAAATATATGGTCACATTTTGATGACATATAAGTGGATTTCAAAAACTCAGAATTGCCATAGGTAATCCTCACCATTCTATTCTCAAACATTACTGTGTTATAGTAAAGAATGTAGTTTTATTTTCTTTTACTCCTAGTATTTAAGAAAATGAAATTCTTCACTTTATTCAGGTTCCTACTCTGTTATTCCTCCCCGATCCACATGACCAAAGAAGTTGTGTAGACCTTTTTAGAAAATCAAGATTCAATTGTTTCTCTGGTTCAGCCCATCTGGACAACTGAATAGTAGAGTAAGTTTTCAAGGTCACATCTTGTTTCATTTCAGTTTTATCTTAAAAGATGATATTCACACCACTATTTATAAAATATGATTTATCAGTTTTCTATCTCACTGAACATACTTAAATTCAAGAGATATATTTTGGGGGTGATGCATTCTCAGAAGAATAATGTTAAAGTGACTGACATATTCAAGAGTGCCCTGTGGTTTTGATGTGAGCTATTTTCACATCTGAGCACACAAATTAAATGTGTACATGTGTATGCATATTATTTTACACATGTACAAACTTATTTTTAAATTTACACATCATTTTAAGTGTTTATTCATTTCACTACTTTGTTAATCAAAATTTTAACCCAAATACTTTCAATTTAAAGATATTATAGGATCTGGGCATGGTGGCACACACCTGTAATCCCAGTACCTAAAGCAGGAGGATCACCAGTTCAAAGCCAGCCTCAACAAAAGGGAGGGGCTAAGCATCTCAGTGACACCATGTCTCTAAATAAAATACAAAATAGGGCTGGGGTTGTGGCTTAGTGATCAAGTGCCCCTGAGTTCAAACTCTGGTACCAAAACCAAACAAACAAAAAAGATATAAGAAAGACAAATAAATGACTATATCATTGGCATAAGCATTTAATATAGTTAGACATTGAATTTACTTCAGTTTAATCTGTTTTTTTGAACCATACTCTTTTTTTGTACCAGGGATTGAACCCAGAAGTGCAAGAACTGTATTTCTGAGCACATTAAAGCAGTGTGTGATGATGTCATTCAATAATGCATGCTTTTTCAGCATGGCTGCCTCTTTTCTACTTCAACTACATTTGGTCATATTTCAATTTCCTTCCTGTTACTTGCATTTCATCTTTCAAGATGATCTTGATATTTAACTCAAAAGAAGTATTCAACATATTGTGTGATATCTATCTGTCATCTATCTGTCTGTCTATCTCTATCTTGTTCTTATTGGTCCCATCCAAATTAATGCTTCTGGGTTCAAAAAGTTCAGGCAAATGTCATACAAATTTTGCAGGTATTAAAAAAATGAATACCAAAACTATGTGTCGGGTACAGTGATGGTTCAAAGTCTTCTTACATAAGAAATCTCTAAGTTTAGTCACCTTGGAACCAAAAGATTATACAATAAAGCTCACATTTTAAGAAACATTTAAGGACAGACTTTTTCAGCTAGCTGCTGGAATTAACAATCGGTCCACTAGCTGTAGTTGGTTAGTGCTACACTTTCCCCTCTAAAGTATATAATGAGGAATCTTAGGGCAAGGTCATGGTTTTCAAGGTGTTTAGTGATTGGGGTTATTTCTGAGTTTTGCACATTTTGTAAATGTTAGCCTATTTTAAAATTATGCCTAAGACTTCCTGCTTTTAGTCATTGATAGATGTTTTCAAATTTAAGATCATTATATCTTAAATAAAAAATAAATCCCAAAACAACACACGTAAGCACAC
Source organism: Glaucomys volans (assembly GCA_020662805.1). NCBI lineage: Eukaryota > Metazoa > Chordata > Mammalia > Rodentia > Sciuridae > Glaucomys > Glaucomys volans. The sequence goes on along the minus strand of JAJEJO010000159.1, from coordinate 192,467 downwards.
ACAGAAGAATCATCTACACTTTGTGTTCTCAGGGAATTCACAGATAGGAAATAAAATAAGCATATAATGTTTCGTAAATCCTGTGCTATTAAACAAAACATGTGACTAAGTGCAATTTGTAAGAAAAAGTAGTTGCTTGATTTTACTTTTGTGTGGTGTGTCATCAAAATACTTGGAATAAACCAGTTCTTCTGTAAAATTTATATTTGCAAAATGATGGATATTGGCCTAGCAGTTCCCCTGATCTTTTATTGTATACTCTTAACAATATCTGCCACCCAGATATTGTTTTTTGAGAAAAACAAGTCTTTATTGAGAAATAAAGACTTAGCATGGCTTACAAAGACCTGGCTCTGCTTTTCACTCCCTTTCATTGCTCATTCTCTGTTTCTCACCTTGCTTTCTTGCTCCAATTGTCTGAGGTTTTTGTCATTGTAGTGGAATCCAAGGACAAAGAATCCAAGAGCATGATCTGTCAAGCCAGCCTGCCTGGGTGAGAATCCGAGACATGCTGCATTCTTGGTCTTGGACAAGCTACTTACCATCTCTGAGCCCAGGGTTCTTTAGCTATAAAATGGGGATGATAATAATTATATACCTCATGGGGTTACTGTGGGGATTAAGTAACAGTACATACTAGATGCTTAGAACATTGCCAAACCCTTTAAAAAGATTATATAAGAGTTATTTACTAATGCCTCTAACCATCTAAATGATGTTTCTCCTCCAAACCACTGTGATCTCCTCTGAGATTCCAATTCCCAGGTCACTTGGGACTCCCCTGGGTTTAGCCCATCACTCTAAGCTATAGCTGTCAGTTTATTCATTTCTCCTAGAAGATTATGGGCAACTCAGTATCAGATGGAGTTTTCTTTACCCTTGCCTTGCTAGTGTGTATCCCAGAGGTATAAATGTTCCACAAACTCCTCAAGTGATAATTAAATTAATACATGTTAGAAACATCAAGGAAAGCCACAGAGAAAAATGCTATTCCTTTTGAATAACACTAGATACAAGATGAATTTTCAAAATTATCTTTTCTTCCTGTTGTTGCACAAAATGGGATGCTTAGAAAGGGCTGTTCTCTCCTCCTTGAGTTGCAGCCCTTGGGAACATGGATTTCACATGTCAACCCAGTATCTCCTGGAGCATGGCGCACACTTGCCTCTGATTTTCTATAATGTGGCTGTCCCTCTTGGGATTGGGCTACCTCCTAGGTTGGAAGCATCTTCCCTGAACTCTGAGGGCTCCTACTGATAGAGAGACAACTGGCTTCTAATTCCTTCTGACTGAGGTAGTTCTGTCAATATTTTGGACCTAGGACGTACAAGCAGAATGGAGTAGCCTCCATGAGCCAGTTAAGTAAGATTAGCCCACTGAGAATTACAAACTTCATGTAGCTACATGAGGCACCTCTTCTGAATCTTGACTTCTTGGGGAAAGGGAGATAGGATTTGAGGTGTTCCCCGAGCAAGACCAACTCCTGCTCTAACTGAAAATGTGGCAGAGTAGCAGGAACTCTCTCCCTCTAAAATGCTGCTCTCTCAAACCCTGGGATTCTGCATGAGCAGGTATTTCTGAGAAACTCAGCTTTGGCTGGAGGGCCTGGGCAGGGAAGCATGGAGTTTCCTAAGAGCCAACAAGCAATGTAGGCTCTGAGGATCTACTCTGATTCCCACCAGCCGGGAGGTGTGAAGGATAATTCTCATGCCTGATAGCTCTTCTTTTCATTTCAAAGGAATCAAAGAGTCTCACTATTGTACTTAAGACCAATTTATTTCTTTGAAAAGGGGGCCAAACATGTCAGGGAATTGGGCCAAACCTTCAGCTGTGATGGCCCTGTTTTCTGTTTCTTCAGTCAGGGACTTGGTGTCTAAATGCACCGCTTTTCATGCTGGGGAACTTGTGAGGAGGTGGCAAAGCTGATGAGGATATAATTGGTAGTTTAGTATCTATGTGTGCATTCATTTTCCTGACTATAACCTGCATTCTCTAGGGAGTGGGGGAGAAGAACTGCTGCAAGAAATAGAACAATGGTGGCCGGATGTGGGGGTAGACAAGCAGGTGTCTCTTAGCCCAAGCCTGTCCTTACAGTAACTGAGAAGGAATCACCTATTCTTTCTCCCAAGAAGTTCTCTGCTCTCTTGAAACTGGGGAATATTTGGAAACATTTTCTCAGCCCACCCTTGGACAGGGTGATTTAAGTTGGGCTTCTTCCTCCTCCCAAAACAGACGGGAGAGAGAATGACTGTCTCAGGGATGATCTAGCAGCTTTTGCAAGTTTTATGAGATTACGTGAAAGCTCCTGCTCTCAGTATCAAAAGCCTTGAACTACTAGGCTCTTTGCTTTCAGCATTCTCTGTATCAGGTGTCCAGGGAGCCAGATGTCAGAGCTAAATAGACGGAGATGTTTCCATGAAACAGCTGACCACTGTCCCTGGGTAACACAGCCACTGTCACTGTAGAGAAGATCACTTGAATGTTAAACTTGATGTTTTCACAGGTCGGACTTGATACTCTACCTTTTTAATACAGATGTTTCAGACTCAGCATGTCCTTGCACAAAAAATTCAGGGCCTAGCTCAGAGCTGGTAGATGATAAGAAATCAGAAAATATTAGTGAACTGAGCCCAACTTGGACTTTCTCGCCTGTTAGTACTTTAGGACTTTGAATAGAAAAGACAGACAAATGGCCTCAGAGTCTTTGCAATGTTTCAGGATATATCTTCACACATACCAATTTCCGGGCTAGGTCGGAGAATGCACTAATTGAAATTTTGTCCTCTTAATCTGCTTTATAACTGGAATAAGAATAAAGAGACCTCAACTACCATATAATTTATCCTTTCTAAACCTCTCTGTGAGGTTCAAATGAGATAATATATGTGAAATCCCTTTGTAAACTATAAGCCACTATAAAATCAAGACAAAAGCATAGTTATTATTATTAAAGTAATTAATGCATGATAGATACATTAACAGAAATATTTCACATTAAAAACTAGAGGTTGTAAAAAATCAAATCCCCATATATTCTGATCAACTTGAACCAAATCACAATTTAAATCTACATTAGTACATGACTAAGGTGAATAATATTTCAATATCTTCCTATATTTTAAAAAATTAGCAGGAATATAATATGGCACAATCAGATACAGAATGAACTTAGGATTTGCAATTAAAAGTTAACATAGCTACAGGAAAAGTAATGTGTTAGTTCTGTCACTATAACAAAATATCTGAGATAATCAACTGAACAAGAAATAGTTTATTTTGGCTCACAGTTTTGGAGTTTCCCATACATGATCAGATGGCCCTGCTTTTTGGGCCCTGTGGAGCGGTAGCACATCATGGCAGGAATGTGTGCTGAGCAAAACTGTTTGTATCACAAGTCAGGGATCAAAAGAGTGAGTAGGGTCCAGAGTCACATGATCCTCTTTAAGAGCACATTCCCAGTGATCTAAATACTTCCCGTTAGGCCCCACCTTTTAAACACCTACTGTCCCCCAATACCACCATCCTGGGTACATACCTTTTACACATTGGCCTTTGGGGGATGTTCAAGATCCAAACTATAGCAACTAACCAGGTCTCAATTCAACTGGAAAACTGTCTTACAACTCCTGTTCTACATTGTTGTCACTGGGACCACATGGCCCTTATCTCCACATCTGTTTATCTGCTCTATTCTTCCTTTAGTGAATAGGTTTTCACTGTGTTTTGGGGGGTTGGGTTCCTATAGCCTTTGTTGTATCCCCATGGCATTAAATCTGGTGACATCTGTACATTACTATTCCTCAACTCAGTCTGAGGGACATATCCCTGGGAGACACATTTTGATAGGCTCGGGTGGATACCAGTCCAAATGACTGTGGCTGTAGGTAAGAGGTCATGTGATAACTAGGGCTGTGTTGTGCTGTGGGCAGGGCAATGTCTTTAAGAAGAGGGTGAGGGCTGGGGGTATAGCTCAGTTGGTAAAGTGCTTGCCTTGCAAGCACAAGGCCCTGGGTTCAATCTCTGAATAAAAAGAAGAAGAAGAAAAAGAAAAAGAAGAAGAACAAGAGGAGGAAGAAGAAGGTGGTGAGTGGGGCTAGGGGGAGGAAATAAAGAGTCCTCAAGGACCCCACTGGTCTTTCCATTCTTGTGAGCTCCATTGCCTACATCATAGTTTAATGCTTCATTATTTCATTTTTCAGCTCCCCAATGGATGTTAGGTCTCCAAAGTAGGATCCATGGTTAGTTCTATTCTATAATACCCAGAACATTCAGAACCTCACTGGACCCATTGTGAGCACTCAGTGAAGCCTTGCTGATGGATGTGATTGTCATTCTTGACATGCATCTAGCACTTTACAGTGGATATAGCACAATTGTATATGCCAATCAGTTTGACCCCATGAAAATACTCAAATATTATTACATTTGATTTCAAAATGAGGCAAAATCAAGGCACAAGGACAGTAAGTGTCAGAACCTGCATTAATTTTACATGTGGAATGTTCTAGGTGTCTTTATAATATGTAAATGAATGGAGGAGGCAATTGGATCTTCACTCTAGAGATAAGAGTGGTCTAGAAATAAGCATTTGGGCTTCATATGCACACAGATTACATACACATAAAAGCAATGACAGTGAATGAGATGTCCTGGAATCTGTGTGTAGAGAGGGAATAGAAGATAACCTAGAACCGAGTCCTGAGAAGCACCATCATGTAAGGATGAGCAGAAAAAGAGAGTCTGTAAGGAGACATAGAAGAAGCACCCCAAGAAGAAGAAAAACCAGGATGGGTAATATTTTGCCATGAGAAGAAAACTTCTCAAAAAAGGGAGTGAGCGACAGGGTCAAATGCTTCTGAGAAGACAGTGAGATAAGAACTAGAAAATTCCCTGGGCAATTATAACAGGGAGATCACTCCTGGCTTTGACCTCCACAGTGTGAGGGTCGTGGTAGAGATAAAATCAAATGGAACAGAGAGGGAGTGGGTGGTGAAGAACAGTGAGTCCCTTCAAGTCTTTAAAGAAGTTTGGTAATAAAGTGGGGGAAAAGATACACCTCTAAGTCAGGTTGGGTGAATATTTACTCTTTTTAAAGATGGGGTAAAGTGAACCTATTTAAAGCCTGAAGGACCCAGAAGAGAAGAAGCAATGGGACGATGCCTGAAGGAGGCCATGTGGGTGGCCCTGAAGAGCAGAAGGGAGGAATATGAAGAGTTGGGGGAGTACCTTCTCTGGCCCCCACTGTGACACAGAGAAGGGAGAAAGAAAGGATGTGGGTGCTGGTAAGTGCATAGGCACTGAGGAATTGCTGTTCTTTCTTTTCTCTGTATAAATGAGAAGCATCCTTACTCTTCTTTCTTTAAGAGTAAGGATAGTGGTGGCTCAGGAGTGAGGAGATGATTTTTTTTTTTTTTTTTGTGAAAGTGCCCACTGACATCACTGTTCCTGATGCCCAGTTGCTTCCTGTCATTCATTTCTCTCTCACATGAATTCATTCATTCATTCAGTAATTGTCTATGCGTCAGGCGATGGGGAATGTGCTGGTGGCACAGCAGCAAAAGCCCATTGGGTAAGCAAAGGATGACCGAGGCTGCAGAGGAAGGTAAATTGTACTTGACCTACAGTAGGCTAGGCCTAGTACCTTTGCTTCAGAAACCAGCCCTTTGTCAAAGTGAGCCACATAGCTATGTATTATCAGGTCACAGATACATTTTATGATCCACAGTATTATAATCTTCCTCTCTTCACTCCTGAAGACCCTAGATCTTTTTCTTCTAGAATATTGCTAAACTTGAATTTCTGGCACATCTCCCATGACCCTTCTGGAAGGGAATGCTAACTGACCCCAAATGTCCCCTCCCTTTCCGGTGATAAGTGAATCTAGCTGGATCTGTGGCTGTCTCAGGTGAAGAATACTCTCCCAGTCCTTTTCAAGATTAGGTACAGCCATAAGACTGAATTCTAGACTGTGAAATGTGAAGGAAGGTGATGACAGTCATTTCCAGGTTAGTCCCTAAAGGGAAGGGGCTGTACTGCTTTTCCTACTTTTCTTCCCACTGGCTGGAATGAGCACAGGGTAGTTGGGAGCTCATATGGATACTGTAGGAGAGGGGATAATGGAACAATCCCATCCAAAGGGCATATATATCTTCATTAAGTCTTTGTTCTTGACTCAGAACTTGGAAACAGTTGAACTTCCCTCTGGGTTCAGCAGTGAGCTTAGTTGAGGGGAGATAGGAAGAGCAGGAGCTAAGGAAATGATTGAGCATCCATAATGCAATGTGGGACCATGAATCTTTTAGTCCTACAAGCTGGGAGTTGTAGGAAGATAAAGGAATTGCCCTAGGTGGCTTCACTCCCATGATCTTACTTCTCATAGAAGTCATATGGAAAGCACTCTGGTATCTCCATTCTAGGGACTGTGAAACTTAGAGGGGTAAAAGAAGGTACCCAAACACACAGCTGTGGAGCAGAGCCGGGTGTGCATGGCTCCGAGCACTTGGCTCTGCCCTTTCACCACGAGGCTTCTCATTCATGTGAGGGCCCTGGGCTGTAAGAAGCTCCCTTTCAGCAGCCCTGTGGCTCAGCAGGAGTGAGAACTCAGTCTTCCCTTCCAGACCACAACATCCTGTGGCCATGTGCCCATCACACCACCGCCTGTGAGCCCCTACAGGATCAGTGGTGATAGGGCTGAGGGAGGGCCAGAGAACAGAAATGCCCCAGGCTAAGAGCCCTTTACAATGGAGCCAGGTGCTATAAATTTCTCCAAAGGCTCAGCTCCTCTCCACACATGCACATCTGGAATGCCGCATAACCCCTTGCCTCTCCAACCCCCTCTGCAACGATGACTTCCTGGAGTATTTTAATGACTCACCATTATAAATAATATACTCTACCCTTTCTTGTAAAAAAAAAAAAGTCTGAGGTTTCTGCAAAACCAGCAAATTACTCCAAGTCATAATTTCATCGAAAACACTAGGAAAAAAAAAAAACAAAAACAAAAAAACACTTTCATACCCTGAGGTAGGAAAGGTTTGGGAGATTTATGTCTTTCCTTGAACACACAGATTTATAACAGTGGATAATGTACATTCATTTCATCCATATTTATACCTGAATTGATGCGGAGTCTGGTATCCATTACTTTAATCTATGTAACTTGATCATCAGAAATCTGAACCATAATTTTAACACGTATTACAAAGAGTTTCTTTTGGGGCTTAAAGGAAAATGACGACAGAGAAGAAAAGCCATTAAGACCCAGCTGCAGTCACTTATTCCTGGGGCACTTCCTTTTGCGATAGGTGTGGGTCCCCCCTCCCCACTTCCCATCCATACCTTACCCGACACACAATCCAATCATGCAGTCAGACACCAGCACTAACTGCAAAACTGGAGAGTAGAGAGAGACAATTCTGGGGGAACTCGTGTAAATAAATCCCCAATATTCCCTCTAATCCAGAGTTCACATGGAGGCAGTGAAAATGGGCCAGTAGTAGCCTCTAGTCACTTAGTAGAAGTGAAAAAATGCAGGATCTGATCAAAGCTTCCCTCTGACAGACAGTGGAAATTAAATCCAGATACCAGTTCTCAAACTGCATCGCTGGCACTCAGCACATGGTTCCTGTCCAACTTCTGAGCACCAAACATTGGCTCAAAATTCCAAACGCCTGTCCTGGACTAAAGCCAGGTAGAGGGTTTTTGAGAGAACTGGGACTCAGGATTACATTAGGTGGAAGGTGAAGAAAACAAGACCTGGGATCTCACTATAGCATCTATATGTCAGAGAACCTCCATTTCTGGGCCACCATCCATGGGACTTCCCAAAGTCAATCAAACAGCATTAAGACAGATTTTTTGATCTGTTTGCTCACTGATATGGTTAAGGCTGGCACTTAATAGGTCCTTGATAAATTTTATTGAATAAAACTCCTTCACTGCAAACTATTCCTGAGATGCAAAAAATTGGTGAGTAGATACTGCACAATAGTGAAAGATGAAATCAGGGTTTTTTCTGAAATTAGGAGTGTTGTTAAAAGGCATACTGTTAAAGACTGTCCACTTTTGTATCTTCAAATGTTTTTCCATTCTTTATCATGTGTATCTTCATAGTGTCTTGTATTTTAGAAATACTTCAAGAGTTTAAAGCATGATGTCATTCAATGTTCACAGCAGTATTGTGACATGATTAAAATGAATACTGTTAGTTTCTATAACCTGCCTTTTGCCACCCACCAGCCAGCATTGCTGGCTCCTGATTCTCTGTCCCACATTCTTGCAGATAATCTGTCACTGTGTGTGCTCCTGGCAAGAATAACAGGCACAGTGAGTAAGGGAGCATTGCAGAACTATCTGGAGATAGCATACCTGGCCCCAATCAGAATCCAGGAAGAGATCACCAACCCACAAATCACTAGGACTGCTGCATACTTTTCTCAGAACCTCTAGAGGATAGTTTTAGATTTGACTGTCTAGAGGGAATAAATCCCAGCTGTCTGATTCTTGAAGTCAGATAGGACCATTATTTGGACTCATATTTTTCTCATGAAACTGATTTTTGGAGAAGGAAACCTATCTTTAAAAATGGATTGATAGAAACTTTGTTGGTATTGTTTAATTTTTTACTGCAGGAACATGTATATGTGTGTGATATACATATATATGTACAATATGTTTATATACATATATGCATATGTATGTAATATATACCATTATACATATATAATATATGATATATGGTGATGAATACAATTATATTACACATTGTGTGTACATATCATTATGAATGAGTCTTTAAAATTATAACCAAAATAAATGATTATCTTTTAACAACTATAATCTGTTCTGTAAACAACTGGACATTTTGAAAGATGCCTGGAAGGAAGGGTAAACTGAGGCTTCTCACATATCATGTTGCAGATGCTGTCAAGGCATTCAGTGAAAGTTTGTAGCCAGTCCTACCCCATCAAAAGCATTACTCCTGTTTGTAGAAGAGGACACTAGATGCCAGAGAAGTTATGTCTTTTTAAAAATTTTTTAAAATTTTTTACAGACTGCAGTTTGATTCCTTGTACACAAATGGGGTACAACTTTTCATTTCTATGGTTGTACACAATGTAGATTCACACCATTTGTGTAACCATACATGTACATAGGATAATGATGTCTGTCTCATTCCAGTATCTTTCCTTCCCCCACCTTCTCCTGCCCCATTTCCCTCTACAATCCAAAGTTCCTCCATTCTTCCCTTACTGCTCCACCCCGCCATTCCCCATCCCCCATTATGTATCATCATCCACTTATCAGAGAAAATATTTGGCCTTTGATTTTTTGGGATTGGCTTATTTCACTTAGCATGATATTCTCTAACTCCATCCATTTACCAGCAAATGCCATAATTTCATTCTTCTTTATGGCTGAGTAGTATTCCATTGTGTATATATACCACAGTTTCTTTATTCATTCATCAATTGAAAGGTATCTAGGTTGGTTCCACAATCTAGCAATTGTGAATTGAGCTTCTATAAATATTGATATGGCTGTGTCACTGTACTATGCTGACTTTAAATCTTTGGGGTATATACCAAGGAGTGGAATACCTGGATCAAATGGTGGTTCCTTTCCAAGTTTTCTGAGAAATTTCCATACTGCTCTTCAGAGTGGCTGCACCAATTTGCAACCCCACCAGCAATGTATCAGTGTACCTTTTTCCCCACATCCTCACCAACACGTATTATTGCTTGTGTTCTTGATAATAGTTTCATCTAATTGGAGTTAGATGAAATCTTAAGGTGGTTTTGATTTGCATTTCTTTAATTACTAGAGATGATGAGCACTTTTTCATGTATTTGAGGTTTCACATAGGGGAAGTGAACGTGTTAGGAGTATGAGCCCACGTGTGAGTGGTTTCACAGCGCATGGCCTAGCCCATCCATCTTCACGCATTTCTACCAGGGGCATTAGGAAGATAGGGGCATCTGAATCCTGAACAACGTTAAAAAGAAAATTTCTTTAGTTGCTACCTTTGGATAGCTTCTTCAAGAATTTTTGTTGTTATTATTATCTTTCCAAACAAATATGAACTCTGCCTCTTCCGAACCCTAAACATGTATTTCAAATTTTTACAAATGTTCACCCTCATCTCTTATTTCAGGCAATGACTCATGAGAGGGGCATTGCAGGTAAGATACTGCTATTACTTTGTTGCCATTAGATGCATGAACTGGTGTTAGGCAAGGCCAGTGATAGCCAAGACCAAACAGTAAGCCTGGGTGCAATTGCCCATGTGCTGATGCTGTGGCCTGAATTTCAGCCCAATGCCCCTGCTTTCAAAAACTACTAGTTCCTTCCACTTACTGAAATTGAAAGGACAGAAGGGGTCACATTTCTCTGAATGATTTTCGTGTTACTCTCAAAGCTAATGAAACAGCAAGTTTCTATTGTGCATTTACCTTGTGCCGGAACTGATCTGGGAAATCAGATGATAAAGAACCATGAACCACAGCCCCTGGCCTCAAGGGATTAACTGTGAGCCTGAGAGTCATAAAGGATGATACCTGCATTATTTGTGCACAGGGTGGCCTGTTGCACTTTTAAATGTCTGGGAAGCTGACCATAAGAAATGTCTCTGCACCTCCAGAGTCTCAGTGCAGTGTCTGACATGCAGCAGACCAGAGCTACTGCAAACACCTGTGCCCACTGCAGCCACACCTGTTGGGCATCTGTAAAATGATGGACATCTGATCAAACCAAAGCTCTGAGCAACTCTCTCTTGTACGTTCACTACCACTCACTTCCCACCTTATTCTTCCATTCCCTTTGTCAGATTTGGACTTTAATTGTATTACTGCAGAAATAGCATTAATTGAGTCATGACTGCAGGCCGGGTATTGTGCTGGGTGCATTGCATTTGCTCCAATGGCCATCACAACTATGGATGGGAAGGAGAATTTCGGTTCTTCTTTTACTAACAGAAATAGAGGTGCAAGGCATGGTTAAGGAAATTGCCTGAGGTCACAGCCTACAACCTGAGCCTGAACGTTAAGAGGGAAGTATGGAAAACTCAAGGGAAAGGACTGGTTAGTTATGTACATATTAAAAACAAATCAACAAAACTTTTGTAAAATAATATTGCTTTCTTCAAGAAAGTGACCTGATAAATTTAAGGAGTGCTCCCCACTTTTGAGCATGCTTTCAGACTCTTGGGCCCAGAAAAGCCTAAAGTAAATATATGTCTTGATATTACCAGAGGAAGATTTTTAAAATCTCTGCATTAGCTTTCAACCGCTCACTGATACCAAAACATCTTCCATTACAAGCATTTACTATCTGCTAGACTGTGAAACCTCACTTACATATGGCTGTTCATTTTATAGAAGAGCTCTTCATGTTTATGTGCACACATATATGTTTATATTTGATACATTTAAACATATATGTGTACATTCATTTTTAATATTCAGGTGAACTAAATTGAGCTCCAATCTTGAAATGATACAAATGGGATTCCAATCTAACTTTCTCAACTCCAAACACTGTGTGTGTGGTGGGGATGGAGGAGGAGGTCCATTCACTAAATCATTATTTCTGAACTTTGGTTGAACATGGAAATCACCTAGAAATACCTGGGACCTTATCCAATTCTGATTCCTGGGTCTATGCCCAGAGATGCAGATAGGATGGGTCTGGGGTGAGCTCCAGCATGAAGACTTTTAAAAGTTCCCCAGTTGCTTTTAATGTACCCCAGGGATGAGAACCACAGATTTAAGCCATCACTCCATATATTAGTTTCTTATTGCTTCTGTGACATTAATACATATTTGTTATCTCAGTTCTATAGCTCAGAAGTCCCAAATGGGTCTCACTGGGCTAAAAATGAGGTGTAACTAGGGCTGGCTTCTTTTTTGGAGATTCTAGAGGAGAATAATTTCTTCCCTAGCCAGCCACCATTGCTTGGCTTGTGGCCCCCATCCTCCATCTTCAAAGCCCACACCACCAGGTGGAGCCCTTCTTACATAACCTCACTCCAACCTCCCCCTGCTCCTTTCCACATTTAGGGATCCCTCTGATTGCACTGCCCCACCCCCCAGCTTATCCAAGATATTCTCCCTATGTTAAAGTCAGGTGATGAGCAACCATAATTTCATCTACTTCCTAATTCCTCTTTGCCATGTAAGGTAAATGTTCACAGACTGGTGATTAGACAAGGGACATCTTTAGGGGACGTAATTCTGTCTACTACAATATTGCAATTTTAAATGAACCAAAAAAAGTGAGGATTTCCTTTCCATTGCACCTTCTCACTACGGGCAAAGCCAATAAGCAGCGTATTCTTTTGTAGGAGAGTCAAGTTGTAGCTTCTGGGTATATGAAAACATCTCCCTCTGTTCCCCTCACTCTTCCTTCCCACTAGCAGTAAGAGCCTGTCATTCTCTGGGCTTCCCACAGCTGCTGTCACACCACTTGAAAACAGAGCCCAGGTGACCAGTGCTCCCAATCCATCCTGGGACAAAGCAATATGTGAGCTGCCATATGCTCGGTGGGTTCTGGCTGACGCTGAGCAGGTGTATGGCATCCGGGCCAAGCATCTGGAGGGCGGCAGATTCACAGAGGGGCGGTACCATTTTCATTTTATCAGAGGAAGACCTAGGAAATAACAGAGGGCTGGTGTATTTACCTCTGTCTCTCTTCCCCATCAGTTCTTAAGAAATAGAAGCTGGTTCTGGTTTTCATTCTGAAAATCCAAGGAAACACTTTGAACACACGACACTTGTGATGATTTAAAAATTATTTTCTGAGTTCTTTAACATTCAGAATCCATCAATTATCAAGACACAGAAGCTTCCAAATATTTATAATGACAGCACTATCATTATGTTAAGCTATTATGACAGGAAGGGGAGGAGATCAGATTAACCTCAGTCAAGGTGTTTGTGTGTAGGGGGGTGCATTTCTATGCATTAATTCAGGACTCTGGTAAAAAATTTGCAAGGGAATGTCACATCTAAATAACAATTTTTTATTCATAGAGAGCACTGTGCTCATATCCCTGAACATTTTTATTTCTAAATATCTACAAATGAGTTTTTAAATTAAATGTATCACTTATGATGGGGCAGAGAAGAAAAGGAAAAGTTATTTGAATGGTACTCCATGAACAACCAAAGTTAACTGACATTGGCTCTGAAGAATTCATCTTAATCAACGTTATTGCTCCTGCTTCTGTGAAAATGAATGACTGGGACACAAAATATGCCATCAACTTTTACCAAAAAATAAGCAGTTTAGGCCATTTATTGCCATAAAATGGTGCTGTGCATTATACACCAAGCTGCTACATTTTCTGTGTGACTGATTTTGGAGACTGTGAGTTGACATTGTAAGTTCTAATTATTTGCACCCTCCCCATTCTGTTACTGCATAACTCAGGGCTGCCCCAGAGGAGTGTCAGAAAGGACGTTATGTGGACTGACTAGAAGCAGCTGAAAAAGTTCCACTGGGCTTTTTAATGCAGATGACACGAGGTGCAGAGAGGAGCTGAAGGGGATGGAAGAACCCTGATTGGAAGGTTCGAGTGTGTTCCATCTGTTACTGCTCTAGCCTTTTCATTAATGCTGCGTAAAGGCAAGCAGAGTCACAGCTGGTAAAAAGGTATCTGTTTGACAGATCCAAAGGCTGATTCTTCTCTCCTCTGGCAGGGCTGGATGTTCATAGGGGCCTTACAACTGTCCACCTTCAATTTCAGATCAGAACTCAAATTCTCTTGTGTGGCAGAGGAGGAAGCATAACCTTGGTGGATCAGATGGCCTTGGGTTTCTGTCACACCTCTTCTACTTCCTCACTGTGGGTCTATCAGAGCATTAGTCACACCGAAGGTTAGCATCCCCATTGGGAAAAAATGGAAATTTAGTAATATTAAATTCCAGGGCTATCATGAGGCATATATGAGACCACAGTAAATAAGGTATTAAGTTTCTTCTTTTCCCCATGTTATCTACATTGCATATGGATGAAGACAAGAAAATAAAAACGAGGCAGCAGGTTTTATACTTCTGATGATTAAGAAAATGTAATGTGCATGCAAACAAGACTGGGACTAGAATCTTCAAATGGATTCAATCTTTTATCTACATCTTTCTTAACAGTTTTGAGAGCACAGGTCTAGAAGCAGACTGCCTGGATTGGAATTCCAGTTATAGCACTCATTGGCTGTCTAATCTTGCACAAGTAATTGAAATTCTCAGTGCCTCTGATATATGAGGATGACTATACTCACTTCATACAGTTGGTCTGAGGAAGAGGCAAGTTAATGTACAGAAAGCACCTAGAATAGTACTTGCCATGCAGTGTTCATTTACTTGTTTTTTCGAATACTTTGGTGTTATTATCCTCACTTCACTCCCCTTACCTAGCTTCCCATTTGGGCAACTCATTCATTTCCACTGGGTTGTTAGCAGCAAGGAGATAAAAGAAGAATTTCATCCTGGCTTTTGAGTTTTGAATGCCTATCTCCTGGGGAAATAAAAATGACTTAGTACTGAGTGCACATATGAATCTGCCCAAGGTGTCCCTCCTTCCTTGTGAGACAAGAATGAGTTTCTGGGCTGCAATGAGGAGACAATCCGAGGGAAAGCTAGTAATTGACAGTAATTGACACTTGGCTGTAATTGACACTGCCAAGTGCCTGAGGAAAGGCTCATCCCTTGACGTAACTGACCCTCTAAGGACTGAGGGCCCATGGTGGAAGGAATGATATAGACTCCACATTGTGCAACATGAGAGCAGAGGAGACTTGTGCTTTGTTTCAAAGTAGAGACTCTGGGAGACCAAAGCCCAGAGAAGTTATCATACTGTGTATCCAGGCGGGCAGGGCCAGGAAGACCTCAAAAATCTCCTTATACCAGTATGGTGCAGACAGAATGGCTCCTTCGTACCTAAGAGGGAGATTTCATTATCAGCTGGAAAAAGCCAGACTTGGAGGAACTTTGAAGACCGGAAAAAGGGACAGCTTCTGGTGATTGGTGTGGACTCGGGATCAAGAATCAAGAGGCATGATGGGTGTTTCAACAGATGTCAGCTGGACAGATGACAATGAAGACCAGATGCCCCTAATCCCAGGCCACAGTAAAATGATAACTCCCCTGAACTTGGATGCCCCCCAAGGAAAGAGGGGCAGTGTTATGCATTGACTGAGATTAGGTCTCCACATATCTCCGCTATTTGGAAAATAGCTCATTTAAAAACAGAACCTAAATTTAGTTTCAGAAAAGTTCTCAACAACTTCTTTTTCTTACCCACCAGAGTTTTACACTGGAGCTCAAGGCCATAGCCATTACACGTAAAAGGGTTTGTCAAAAAATGGTTTTAAATTGGTAAAACTGGATGAACCATTTGTTTTAAATTTAATATGAATAGCTTTACATTACATAGATCTCAGAACCACTCATATACAGAATTTAGTAACACCATCTATTAAAATGAAATTTTAAAACCTTGTTATGTAGTAGTCCAAATATATTTGTAAAGAAAAATATAATGAACCCTCACATACCCATTTCTTAACTTCAACAATTATCAGTATGGGTTCATTCCTGTTCCATCAACCCTCCTGAATAACTCCAATTCCCAAACCCCTAGATTATTTTGATCCAAATCTTGGATATCACATTATTTTTTTTAGTTCAGTCTATATACCTAAAATTCAGGATTCTTTTAAAGAACATATCTATATGAGCTGTATGTATCATATATTCAGTCATTCCTTGATATCATAAAATATCCAGACAGTATCAAATATTCTTGGGTATCTCAAAATTTGCTTTTATAATTTGTTTATTTGATTCAGCATCCAAATAATTTCCACATATTGCATTTTTATGGTTCTCTTGGATCTCTTTTAATCCACAGTTTTCCCTTTTTTGTTTTCATTACAACTTACTTGTAAAGAATGAAGTCATTAGTGCTACCCTGTAGAATTACTCACCTTCTGGATTCAGTTGGTTATGACTCTATGATAACACTTAACATGTCCTTCTTCCCTGTCTCTCTCTTGACATAATAGATCCACAAGCAGGATCCGATATAGGTAGGTATTTGGTAAAGAAATATTTCAGAAATGATACTTCATCCTTGCAATTAGTCACCTTTTTTCTCTTTGTGCGATGTTAGTAGCCATTAATTATCTTTACCTAGACCCACTATTTTATTAAAGGTTTGAAAAATCATCTTCCAAATCTTTCTTCTTTCATCTGTTAGCTGATTTATGTTATAAAAAGGAAGTTCCTTCATCAAATATTTGGTTTCCCTGAGGTTGTATAGAAAACCACGTAGAATACTTGATTCTTTTCTCTATTCATCAGTTTTCCGAGAAATGAATTTTTTAACACACTCCAAAGGTTACTGATGACTTTTTTTCTCTTAAAATGTCCTCATAGGAGCATTGATTTTTTAACACTTCTGATGTGTTTCAATCCATACATGTATTATTTCCGAGATATTCAAATTGCCTCATTGTGGTTCAGTGAGACTCTCATCACTTTGGCTCCTAAGTCCTTTTTCACAGCCCTAGTAGCTTCTGAGAGCTTCCTCACCTTCTGGTACGATGAAGTATTTCCAGCTCATTTTGTGCATTTCCTGTCCTAGATCTAGAATCAGCCATTTTTTCCAAGCAGCCCTGGCTCCTCCAGGAAAAAGATACTTAGAGAACATAATTCAGTGCTGGTAGTGCTTTTGCTCCTGGGGTCATTATTAATTCTGTTTTTTAAAAATGCACAGCTATATGTCATGAAAATATACTGATATTTCCAGTTCATGTTGACAATTACAGTGGTTTTATTTAACTTTTTAAATTTTATATGTATATCTGTTTTCCTCCTATATGAAATTTCAGAACTTAATAATTATGTTATAGTAATATTACTTTATTGTAATATATCAAGCAAAACATATGAGTCATGTCATAGGCATAATAATTTCAAAATAACAATGTTAAAATTATTGGTCATAATATTATACAAAATAATTTAAGATTTTCTTTTTGTAGTCCCCACTACCCTCTGCTGCCTTACGAAACTAAGAAAGATATGTTAAGGCAGTAGGCAGGAAAACTGCAAAGGCAATAAAGTCCAGGTTTTGATGTCACAGAATCCTAGATTCAAATCTCAGATTTGCTATTGACTAGGCCTTTTGTGAGGTAAATTACTTAACCTCACTGAGCCTTAATTCCCATAATATGCCTAACAATGGTAATGATATCCAATATTGTTAGAATTAAATGAGCTGGTGTATGGAAAGCAACCCACCTAGTAGCTAGAACACAATTGGTGTTTAAGAAATGTTTGTTTCAACTGAATACAGTGGTGCATGCCTGTAATCCCAGCAACTTGGGAGGCTGAGCCAGGAGGATAGCAAGTTAGAGGTCAGCCTCAGTGACTAAGTGAGGCCCTGTCTCAAAAAAACTAAAAAGGGCTGAGGATGTAGCTTAGTTTAAAAGCACCTCTGGGTTCAACTTCAATACCAAAAAAAGAAGAAAGAAAAGAAAAGAAAAGAAATGCTTGCTTCACCACCACCCTCATCCCATTCTTGGCTTAATCTATACTAGAACCATTCAGGTTATCATTCAAAATATGTAGGTCTTTCTTTGATCAGTGTTATCACATCTCCACTCTGCTTCTTCTGGAAAGTCGATTCCTGTGTACCAACTTCCATCCAGATCTGTTCTCCACTTTTCTCCACTCTGCTCTTTGCCTTGGATGCTGACCATCTGGATTGTGTTAAAGGGCTCCAGTGGTCTCTACTT
Organism: Glaucomys volans; assembly: GCA_020662805.1. Taxonomy (NCBI): domain Eukaryota; kingdom Metazoa; phylum Chordata; class Mammalia; order Rodentia; family Sciuridae; genus Glaucomys; species Glaucomys volans. The sequence continues at coordinate 174,670 of JAJEJO010000159.1, read as the reverse complement.
TGGTGAATTTGGTCAGTAGAAGTCCCAAACTCCTGTTTGGAGAGATTATCTTAGAATTTATTCCTCTGGTCCCCTTTCTTCAAGGGTGCTATTTCTTGACAGACTCCTCTCTAGAAGTCCTGTATCACTCCTGTTGATCTTCCTAAACTCCTTTGTTAAAAAAAACATAGTCCTTTACTAAACACTTTCTGATTACCCAGTTTGCGTGGTTCTGTTTCCAGCTGGGACCCTGACTGATACAATTTCCAATCAAGAAAATATTAATGAGATTGCTAGTTGAAAGGGCACATTTCACCATAATTCCTTTAGCTATTCTAAAGTCTTTAAACTCACAAATTTAAATTATTGGAAAGCAAAATACCTAGACTTCAGTAAATTATCTGCAACACAAGTCACTCAATGAGTTTTGCTTTAACCTCTGTGCCCTCAGCTTTTAACCAAGGGTCAATACAGGAAATGTCATATGCTATCTCCATTTCTGCATCTTCAATAAATGCACTGTTGAAAACAGCATCCATTATCATAGCCAATGTCCCTGAAATGGTGACATGGAAAGAGCATAAGATTTGGAGTTAAAAGATACAGACTAGAGCTCCTCCTCTGTAATTTACTAGTCATAAGTCATATCTCTCCTAACTTCAATCTATTCTTCTGTAACATAGAATAAACATACTTATAGATTTTTGAAAAGTAATGAAAAAAGTGAGAGTTTTTTTAAGCTAAAGAGCTCCATAAATATTCATGCATAGTATGAGTATATTAAATTCCTTTAAAAATTTAGCACAGGTAAAAGTTTTTCTTTATTAAAGAACTGCTGTGCTTTTTTTATACTGTTGAAAAGGAGTATATGACTCATTGTGATTTTATACACAGACACATCATTTTAATTTATGAGAAGTACAAAATTAACTATAATGTTTCACTACTAGGAAAGTTTTGCTACTATATTTTACTAGTATTTATATGTTTTTACTTTCTTCTACATGATTTTATTCATTCCTATTTCATGATATTATGGTACATATATTTTTATTTTAAAACATATAAAATTATTTTTGGAGAAGATGGGAACTAAACAAACAAGACAATGTATTTTAAGAAAAGAAAAATGGGGCTGGGGCTGTAGCTCAGGGGTAAGTGCTTGCCTCACATGCACTAGACACTGGCTTTGATCCTCAACACTACATAAAAATAATAAATAAAAATATTGTGTCCATCTACAACTAAAAAATACTAAAAAAAGAAAAGAAAAATGTATTCACAATTGTACTACCTCCTAGTTAAGACTTATTAAATTTTCACCATGTTTTTCTTCAATTCTACACCAAACATTGTTCAAAGTGATGGTTCCAACCTCCAAGTTTACAGTGATTTGGAAATCACCAAGATTCACATCTATTTATTATTTAAAAAGATGTTAAATATAGATATAGATGTTGTATCTACGTAAATCTTAATATAGATTCAGATATATATTCTGCAGTTTATTAGTACAAGAAGAGAAGAAAGGGGAGGAAAAGGAGGAAGAGGAAAAGGAGTAAGGGAAAGAACAGGAAAAGGTATGTGTGAAGGAGGAAGTTGTCATCTTCCTAGGAGTCAAAGTGCTACTTCAACATTTTCTCCATGTTCCTTCCCAGGGAAGGCTAGAGATGGTTGCCTTCAGGATAGGCATTTCTGATCATCAGTGTTTTTTATTAATTCTCATCCACAGTGTGACTTGATTTGTAAACATTCTTTTTTTATTCTACAGAGAGAACAGCTCAATTCAATCCCCCTGGGCCAATCGCTACTACTTTCAAGAGAGCAGAGTTTTTCTCCAAGCCACATCCAGGTCTGTTAAACTCCATTCCCTAGTTTTTGAAACAACTAGCTAAAAACAAGATAGACTGAAGTTAGAAAATAAACCTTAACTGTTAGAATAAAGTAAATTTCTTGAAGTATAGGACTATTACTTATTGAAGGCAAGATAAAATTTTTAAGTAAAGAAGAAGTGTAAGTGAGCTGTCTGAGACAGTTGAACTTTCAAATGGAGATGGTAGGTTTTTAAACCCAGTCCCTAGGCTAAACAAAGATCTTATTTGTGCATGGTCAAGTATGATTTACCAAGGAAGGGGCTCACTGTCCTATCTGAAACATCCTTTTGAAAGACACCTGCAGTACTATTATGCTACGAAAAGCACCAGGTCATTAGGGGCTCTGTCAATCAAGTGACTGATTCCTCCAGATATGGCTGGTGAATAAAGAAGGCACTTTCTGGTTTCAGACTGAAAGTCACACTCCACCTGCTCCAAACCCTAGGGTTTTGAGAAAAATGAGAAGCTAACCTAATCTATTTCCATGCTAAAAGAAACATTTGGTTCTAAAAGCCAGACTTTAGGAATTCTTTTGTCCAAGCAGAAGCCAATTCTCAGGAATGTCTGAAAACTCTTCTAGATTATTTTATCACTTCATCATAGGATGGCTTAAAAAATATTGGTAGAGAAACATGGTACTAGTGCCATATTTAAAAATTAATAAAGAAAACACTTATATTTCTAAAACCACACTAAATCACAAAACCCTGGAACATTTCTGATTACTTGTTCATCTGTTTAGTTTTCTTCAACAATTCTTATGAAAAATTTCACAAAAGGTAAAATTGAAAGAATCCTACCATGAACACCTGAATACCAATCACCTGGATTCTATCATTAACCATAGCTAGACTTGTTTTTTATCACATACTTTCCATTCTTCCTTCTGTACATCATTCTAACTTATTTTTGAGACATTTCAAAGCACCATTGTAGGCATTTATTCCTAAGAACTTCATCATGCCTTATCATTAACTAGAATTCAATATTTGCTTGATAGATATTTTCTTGGTATCTTTCTTATAATAAAATGTGCAAATCAAAATTGTACTTTTGTTGAGTTTTGATAATGCATATATCTGTTATAACTCAAATGCCTGCTAAAATAGATAACATTACCATCACCACCAGAAATCTGTCTTTCCTTTGTAGTCAAATTCATTACCCCTACTACTCTGGTCTGAATATTTTCCCCAACATGTATTAGATTTGCCTGTTCTAGACTATCACAAATACATAGAATTACGCATCCTTGACTTAAGGCTTTCTTCACTGGGCATAGTTTTCTGAAAATTGATTCATGCACATATCCAGAGTTCTTCCCATGTTATATACCATTTCCATATTGATTCCATCTGGAGCTTCTAGTGTGTGCTACTATGATTAAGTTGCTACAAACATTTTTGTACAAATTTCTTTTCATTGGTCTTGGGTAAATAACTAAAGTTGAAATTGTTGTGTCTTATGGTAGGCGAACACTTATTTTTACAAGACACTATGAGCCCATTTTCTAATATGGTGACACCTGTTTATACTCCCGTAAACCTTGTATATGGGTTCACTCATTCCACATCTTCTCCAACCCTTCTTATGACCAATCATTGTAATAAAAACCTGTTTCCTGTGTGCGTATGGTATCTCATTAAGGTTTTAATTTGTTTCCCTGTTGAATGATAGTTGTGATAAATTATTCATGTGTTTATTGGTCTTTCACAGATCTTCTTTTGTGCAATGTATACTAAGATATTTTTGCCCATTTTGAGTATGTTAAGTCCTTAAAGTCCTTATTGGTGTAATGTAGGAGTTTTTCATGTGTTCTAGATTCCTCTCCCTTGGCCAGTATTTGTTCTGCAAATATTTTCTCCTGGCTAACTCCTTCTTTAACATATTCTTTCAATGTGGAATATTATAAGACTGAATATCCCTGAATTATTCCTGATCTAAGGAAAGATATCTCATATTAAATATAATGTTAACTGTAGGCTTTTTTAGGTGACCCTTATCACATTGAAGAATTTCCTTTTATTCTAATTTGGGGTAAGATTTTTTTCTTTAATCATTAATGGGTAATGGATTTTAAATGCTTTTTTATAATCATTGAAAAGATCATGTTCTTTTTTATTTCATAAATATGGTAACTTTACTGCTTGAGTTTAAAATGTTAAAACCAACCTTGCATTCTTGCAATAAACCCTACTTGGTTATTGTGAATTATACTTTAAATATTTTAAACAATTAAATTTATGAATATTTTGGTAAGTATTTTTGCTTTAATATCCAAATGATAAGAATCTAGTTTTTCTGTGATATATCTTTCTTAGGTCTTAATATTAGGGTTATAGTAGCCACATAAAACTAATATGAAATATTTCCTTCACTTCTATTTTTAGAAAGAATTTGTGTAGAATATAGGCTTACTTTTTAATGATTGATAGAATTCATTAATGCAATAACCTGGGTCTGGAATTTTTGTAGGAAGAATAGTGATAATAAATTCACCTTTTTATAGAATGCTCTATTTCATTTGCTATTCATTTTAGCAAGTTGTCCTTTTCGAATAAATGGTCCATTTCAACTAAATTGTCAAATACATGGACATAGTTTTGCTAATATATTCTCTTATTTTTTTGTTGGGGGAGGATCCTGGGGTTTGAAATCAGGGGCAATCAACCACTGAGCCACATCCCCAGCGCTATTTTGTATTTTATTTAGAGACAGGGTCTCACTGAGTTGCTTAATGCCTTGCTTTTGCTGAGGCTAGCTTTGAACTTGTGATCCTCCTGCTCAGCCTCCCAAGCCTCTGGGATTACCGGAATGCACCACTGTGCCCGGCCTCTTATTATTCTTTTAATGTCTTTCAGATATATATTTGTGTTCCCTCTTTTAACATTACTGTTATTAGTAATTTGTGTCATTTCTCACTTTCTTGATCAATCTAGCTGGGGGTTATCAATTTTGATGCTCTTTCAAAGAATTAATTTTTCACTTTACTTATTTAATCTATTGTCTATTTCCTATTTCACTAATTTCCTGTCCTTTTATATCCGTTCCAATTTCTTTGAACATTAATTACTTCTGTAAGAGGTTAGATTTAAACTTTTCTTCTTTTCTAATGTTGGCATTTAAAGCTATAAATTTTTATCTAAATTCTTTAGCTGCATTTCACAAATTTCATTATATCATATTTTCATTTTCATTCAGTTCAAAATATTTTCTAATTGACTTTGTGATTTCTTGTGGCCCATTTAATAGTGCATGTGAATTTTTAAGTATTTGTTTTTTTCCCTAGTATGCATGCTTTACAATGTATCAGCTTTACTAGTCTTAACTACATTTTGCAGAATTTCCTTTCTTGTAAGTTTCTGATTTTGGTGATTTGGAGGTTCTAAGGGAAGCAACAGCTATAGTCTTCACTCACACAGGTGTTACTGATCTACTGACTGATTTCATTGGCATGAAACAGTAGCTGGGCCTACAATAGCTCTAGTATCTCCTGGTTCCTCTTTCAGCTTCTCTGATTCAGGTATTTTGTGCATATTTAGCTCAACAAGAAAATACCCTGGTTTCTGGATTGGGGGCATAGGTTACTTGTAGATCATGTGCTTAGCATTCATGAGATTGAGACTCTTGGTTCAATCTCCAGCACACACACACACACAATCCTGGTTTCTGTAAGGTATTTTCATCACTAGATCAGAGGCAATAAGCATGGAAATAGATTCAAGATTATCCTTGTGGGGTTACAGTTTGTGCTTGTGTTCCAGACTGCTTGTGGTCCTCCCCTCCCAACTACCTGCCTTGTGGACTTCAAGCTCCAACACAAGTCACAGAGACAAAAGCCTTACAATAACTACTTAGTCAACTGCATTAGCTAATTCCCCATAAAAGTTCATATGTGTGCAATATGTGTTTATATCTATTTATATAGAAATTTCTACTTCTTGAACCTTGACTGATACATGTAGGTATACTAATAAGAATTTTTATTTTAATTCTATGCTATCAGATAATACACTTTTTTTTTTTTTTTTTGAACTGGGGATTGAACTCAGGGGCTCTCAGCCACTGAGCCACATCCCCAGTCCTATTTTGTATTTTATTTAGAGACAGGGTCTCACTGAATTGCTTAGCGCCTTGCCCTTGCTGAGGCTGGCTTTGAACCCTCGATCCTCCTGCCTCAGCCTCCCAAGTCACTGGGATTACAGGCGTGCACCACCACACCAGGCTGCTATCAGATAATATACTTTTATAATATTCATCCTTTTTAATTTATTGAGACATTTTATGTTTTGGCATTTTTTGAATATACCATGAACTATTGAATAGACCAGGTGTCAAGACTAGGTGTCTAGTATTTTTTTTTAAATAAATATCAGGTAGGTCGAGTGATTTGATTATATTGTCTAGATCATTTATATCTTTATTGGGTTTTTTGTTTGTCTAATTGTTTCATCAATATCTACAGTAGAGTGTTATAATCTCCAACTATGTAGAATTGTTTGTTTTCCATTTAATGATGTTAATTTTGCTTTATATTATTTGAACCTTTGTTATTAGATGCACACACTGATTATCCTAATATCTTCTACCTGCTTACTAGCTAATGTATGGGACCAATAAAGAAAAAAATTAACATGACAAGCACTGTATGATTCGACAGTAATATCTCTCTGCTAGAGCTACTTCCAGATATTTTAAAACTTGCTTCCAATGGGATAGCAATAATTATATCCCTCCACAATTGCTAGTTTTACGTTTTCAACTTGGTTAGTCTGTAGTGCCCAGTTATTCCATTACAACTCATCTAGGTGTCATTGTAAAAGTGGTTTGCAGATGTGGTAAACATCTATAGTCAGCTGATGTTAAGTAATGAGATTATCATCAATAACCTTAGTGGGCCTCTCCCAATCAGTTGAAAGCCTTAAGAGCAAAGCTGAGGTTTCTTTAAAAAAGAACTGCCACCTGTAAATTGCAGCTTCAGCCCCTGCCCCCAATTATTCAGTTTGTTAGCTTGCTTTACAAATGTATCAAGACATGAATAGATGTGCATAGAAGGAATATATAGGAGCAATCCATTATCTTTGATAACAGAGGTCGGGGAAATATTCCAGGACAGGTTATATTAAAACCGTATGGGGGAAAAAATCTTTATGGGATTAGAAGGTTAGGATGGTGTTTCTCAGGCAAAACGTGACAAACTAAACAATAAAACATGTAAGACAAAGGTTGTGCAAAACCCCTCTCTGTTGAAGCAAAAAGGCCCACAGTGGGGCTGGAACATGAGGGCAGGATTAAAACTGACCTGAGTTGAACAGAATGGTAGAATAAAGCCTAGTCATAAATTGCCCATGGAGGGCCCAATAAGGACTTTGTATTTTGCTCCCATTATTATTAGCAAACCCTAGATTTTTGGAATAAGCACACGGTATAATGAAATATTGGTCAAGAGGAAATTTATACAGATCCCGTCATATCATTTGTATAAGCAGGTAATGGTTTGACAGCATTAGGACAACAGGTAAGTTTATCAAGCATGCTGTTTATCACAGTGCATGGGTTTGCAGTTTTGTCTGGATTTGTTCTCTCTAGATTCAGTTTCAAGCCCTTTTGATCAGTTGGATTTCAACCAAAGTCCATCTTCTCCATTTTTTTAAAATGTAGGGGGCAATAGATTGACCCCAGAACTACCAAAAAGACTGGATGAATGCTATTCAGGTTAAGTTCAAATAGTAACCATAGATGGTTAGATCACAAGGGTGAGTCTTAGCAAGGAAATTCCAGCATTTGGACAGGTTAAGCATTGGAGATAATGATGTTGGAGAGCAAGTCACACAAGAGCAACCTCTCTAATCCTAAAGTGAAAACAGTTCATGGTCTGCCTTCTGTTACACTCCCAGCTCTGCATGGTTAGAGCAAGGTTATGGAGAATACCTTTGCAGTCAGAATTTCTAAATTGCACTTCATCTTTTATTAAGAAAGATGTAGAGTTTCCAGGCCTTCCAGGTCATTCTTGCATTATTCATGTGTACACATAACATCCCAGATGACTCCAAGGCAGTGGAGGTCACACCTGCAAATAAAAATACAGAGAAGAACACACATTATTTAGTAAATTTTCAACAATTATTTCATAACCCAAGTGAGAGTTAATGTGAAGTGTGAAAGCAAGAATACTTTGGCAGTAGGAAACCATGGGAGGAAGTTAAGTGACATCATACAGGAAATGGCCAGGTTCAAATATTGTTACCCAATGACAGAAATAAAGATGGCAGCAGCTTTTAGTTTGAGGCCCAATGAGGAAATTATTCTCCCCAGTGAAAGCAGTAGAGCCTCTCAGAGCCTCAAGATAAGCCTGCCTTAGAGGGTGAATAGTAAACATTTATTTTAGATAACAAAATTTGAATCAATTGATAAAGTATCCTAAGTGAACATTGAATGAGGATACAAAAAATGATTGGTAGAGAGATAGACATTTCATGACTGCATGGTAAAGGAGAAGGACAACAAGGAGCACATGTAGAAAATTTGACCATGACAGGAAGGGAGGTCTCTGCACATAGATAAATCCTGCCCCAACGTCCTCCTGTCTCTATTCCAGTGTTAGAGCTCTTGGCTGAGCCACTAACCTTGAAGGGTTATTCCTGTATCAGTCAATAGAACAAGCTGCCAAAATGCAAGGCTTACCAGGCTCAGAGTCCATGCTTCATGCCAATGTTCTCTGTGCATCTTTATAGCCAGCACATTCTACCAGCTTCCTTTCATTGGTTGCTGTCCAAAACATAAAACCCCATAGTCATCTTTCCTTGCTCCTATTTCTATCCCCTTTCTGGTCCTAGTCCCAATCCTTCTGCTCCTCTACCTTTCAAACATTTCTACTAAAACATCTGGAATCCTTCATTATAAACAAATCTTCCCAAGTTAACCTCATTATATATCAATCCTTCTATGCACTCCTCTGAAAATATAATTTTGCTTTTAGCCCTCTTAAGTGAAAGCCTCTCATTCTTTCACATTTTTCTTTGGTTAGTGTCAGGAGGGAAGTTTGATGTTTCCTTTGCTTTCCCGTGCTACTTCCGTATTTTTGTTCACCTACCTTAAAAAACAAAACAAAACAAAAAAAAACCCCTCAAGTCTTCAACCTCTTTCCTCACGCATCACTGTCACCAGTTGGCATCGCAGTCTCTTCTCATCATACATGGTGAATTCCATCCTCACCTCAACTTTTAAACCATGAAAAGAGTGAGTTTAACTTCCAAGGTTATGAGCCATCCTGTATCTAACATCTCCAACCCTGTGGTTTTCACCTTCACTCCATTTCACTTAAGCACAGTCATTTATTTTATGGCCATTCCCTGTACCTCCTTATCATGTGGAATGCATTCTTCTCTGAAATATTGTTTCAATTTACCACAAAGACCAACTTCCAAACCCCTCAATACATTGCTCTCATCTTCATGGTCCTTCAACCATCTTGACACCTTGGGTCTTTCCCCATATGTCAGATGCATTCCAACTGATCCTCTATTTTTCCCAAACTGGGACCCATAATGGGTCCTTCAAATACTCTTCTTTTAGTACCCTCAGTACCCTTCCTCCCCATCTTTCCACTTTGTCTATTAAGGTAAAGGTAACTTTGGTTTATTATTTTCATTTATTTTCCCACATTTATATCTAAATTGTTTAGTGCTTCTTTCCACAAAAGCAAGCAGCCATGTAGACTGACAACTCTAAAGACTCATTTCTCCAAATTGAACCAAGGCTGATTCCTCAGTCTCTTCATCAGCCCTTGGTTCATCTCCCTTCTCTTTGTCTCCCTCAGACTCTTCTAAACCTTCACTGGTATCAGATACTTTACCCAACACTCCTCCCTCTTAGCAATGATCTTGTGCCTTTTGAGTTATAGAAAATGGAATCCTCTCAATCCTTCTATCTTCCTTTTCTCCATTCACACAAAATGCTTTCCTGCCATTATCCATGATGGCATTGACCTTTCTCTTGATCACCTCCAGCCACCCATCTGAGTCATTGAGTTCCTCCTCCCCCATTTCCCCTTGAACTTGAGTTTTCCATCATCTCCCTTTCCTCCTAGATTAGACTTTCATACCTTTTCCTGAGTCAATAAACATTTTGAAGTTTCTTCCATCCTAAAAGAAACAAGAATATCTCTTCAACCCTAATATTCCTGTCTAATCTATCTCCTCTTGTAAATCTAAACCTCTCAAAACCCTCAAAACGGTAGTCTCTAATTCACTACTTCTGCTTCCTCACCCTCTACTCACTCTTCAAAACATTAACATTAATCAGAATTAACAAGAGCTAAAATTACTAGTAGCATTAACTTGTCAGCTACTTTGGATATTTTTCAATAATTTCCAAAATTTTAATATTCCACACCTATTCACAACAATTAAATCAATATCAGCCATCTACTGAAAAACTCTTGAGCGTGTCCCACAAATACCATCATGCCAATAGTTACAAAACTGAGCTTACTAATACGCAAATCTCCAGTTTTTCTTATCAGATATACTGATGATGCCATTTGCTAAAACCTAGAAAGCACTTTAAATGATCTATGAAGACATCTCAACTTCAGCTCCTCCATGTTGCAAGGATATGCTCTCTCTCTCTTTTTTTCTTTATCTCAAATAGCTACCAAGTTTATATCCTCCTGATTTTTACCCATAGCATTTCAACAACTCATCTATGGTTTCCTGTTTTCAGTCTGGTATGCCATGGTCCATACTGCAGAAGGACCTTTCTGAAAATGCAGAGGAGACAATGTTACTTCCTGATTAAACTTTCAGTGGGGCCTTGCTTCCTACAGAAGGATTCATCATGTCTCTCATGATGAAGCCCTCTGGCAAAACTCCTCCCCCAGCTTTCTACTTATCTTTCAGCAAGAAAACAACTGAATTGCTTACTCAATGATATTTCTCTAAGTTTGATCATTTGATTATGCTGATCCTGCAATGACGTTCTCCAACGTCTGCTTGTCTTCACCCAACTTACTCTTAAACTTTTAAGTCCAGATTTTCCATTTCCTCCTTCAGAATGCATTTTCCAGTATGATTTAATGTTCATGTTTTTATATTATCCTATCCACCTCTCTATACTGAAATGGTCATGGTTGAGATTATCAATGAACTTTATCCTAACCAATCCAGTAATCAACTATATATTATAATTTTCCTTAAAATCCCTGAAGCCTTTGGGAAAGGTGATTACCTGTTTTTTTTTCAAATATCTTCTTCTCTTGACTTCTATGACATCAGGTTTTTGTTTTTATTCTTACAACTGACTGATTTGGGGTTTGTCCCTTAATTGCCTTAAGTCTGAATTTTGGAATCACTCAGAATGCAATCTTCACCCTTCTTCTCTTCTACATCTAGACTTATTCTTGAACAACATCATACACGAAGTTTAAATACCAACTATATGTGACAACTATCCAGTGTTGGCCTCTCTCCTGAGTTTCACACCTGGATAGTTAATTACCTGGATATTTAGTTAACAGTTCCTGAAAGCACTCTTGATTCATAATCTATTTCTTTGCCCAGGCTTGTGGATAAAATTTAATGCCACACCATTCACTAATAGCTTAGCTCCAGATGGAGGGACCATCTTTGTGTACTCATCTCTCCTGCTCTTCACTCCAAACATATCACAAATGTGACCATTATTCAGTATCTCTACTGCTAAAATCGGTCCTGGTGGTCATCACACATCATTGGTAAGAGCCTCCCATCTCCCTTTGTCCATCTTGGCACCTCTTATCCATTTTTGACATCCATAAAGGTAAATTAAACCATAAATAAGATCATAGAAAAGTGTAGGGTAAAACCATCCAATAGCTTCCAATTACACTTGAAATAAAAAACTCAGACTCCTTAGCTATAACCTTTAAAGCCCTGGTGATCTGGCCCCTGACTCTCTTTCTGATCTTATTTCACTCTAGTAGTTTCATCAGTTGCTAAGCCTCTAACCACACTGGCTTTGTAGCTGTTTGTTTTCACTCTCTTTCCATAATTCCCTACTCAACTACCTTTGAATTTGTGATCCTTCTTTCAGGCATGATTTTCCTTCTGTCTTGTCTACTCTTTCCAAAATACTTCAAACCTCTACTCCATTAACTCTCTAATCATCACCTTTCTGGTCTGTGTAATACCACTTTCCAAAAAAAAAAAAATCATATTTCTGATTACATTGGTATGCTTATTTATTTTCTGTTAAATCCATGTGATCAGTGACCTTATTTTTCTTGTCACTGCCATATCCTTGGGATCCAACATAGTGCCTGCAATATCATAGGCACATGTGCTGTTCCCTTGGTCCTTTCCCAAAATAGTCTGTGATCTTCTTGAAGCTTTGCCACTGCTTCCTTGGGCAATGCATGGAACAGGGGTTGCTAAATAAATATTTATTAAATGAATGAATGAAGTTTATTCATATTAATATGATTAAAACCCATGCTAGCTTCCTTGGCTGAATATTTTCATTTGTTTCTTGGAGAAAAAAATTGGGGGTTTACATTAGCGCTCACTATGTTATTTATGGTGTGTTATATATAAATATGCTCAAGTCAACAGTGAACTAGCTTTATGTAGTTCTCATTCCAAGGTGGAGATTCATTCATATAGAGACAATCCCTTTGCTGTCTTCTGTGAAAGCCCAAGTTAGAAGATTTTTATAGGCTTGGGGCTACGGAGGCATCTGGTCTGGGAGGTGTCAGTCAATCTCAGGCCCAGAGGTGGAGGGCCAGACAAGGATTCTCCGCATAGAAAGCTGTGTTAGTTCCATGTCTTGTAGAGGTGCCATGTCTTATTATTCTGCTGAAGTTATCCTTTCATGAATCCAGTGATCCTGTCATGTCTTTGTTATTTGTTTTTCACTCGTGGATGCTCTTTAGTCTGAAGATCATCTGTGAATAACCACTGTGGTGGTTCCACACCCATCAGAGAGGTTATCCAAGGAGATATAATTGGGGAAAAGAAAGAATTTGGCATCTAAACCCATCTCTTGGGTACAGAGAAGCAGTGGAAACAAATGGAAAAGTTGCCAGGAAAACCCCATTTTCCATAATCAACAAGTTGACCAAGAGTTTGGCTCAGGTTTACTAGAGAACTCTAATTTCAAAACAAGAATGTGCTTCCTAATTTACTTAAAGGGGAGAAAGAGAGTCATTTTCAGAGCCCTTGGCCAGTCTTTCTTCCACACTGTGTCTGATTATGAACTTGAGTGAAGTCTATCAATCATTTCATGGATCCCACCCAATGCAAGGGCAGAGAGTTGCGTGAGTATAGACTAGCTGTGCAGACGTCAGAAGCTGCTAGTTAGCAGCTCCCTCAGTGGTCATCTCTGTCCCCATTAAAGGCAACTCTATTCTTCCTGTTCCAGTTCCAATAGCCTTGGAGTCACCATTGGCTTCTCCCTTTCCTGCTTCTAATCCATCCCTCTGGAAAATGCCGTCAGTTCTACTTTTCAGATATGCCACAAATTTAACCACTTTTCTTCACTTCAACAGCCATGAGTCTAAACTATCATCCCTGTCCCTCCTGGATTATTGCAAAAGCCTTTTGAATAATCTGTCTGCTCTTAGCAGACATAAGTCAAAGACATAAGAATTTTCAAACATAAGTCATTTCACTTATTTTTAAACCCTCCAGAGTCTTCCATCTCATTTAGAGAAGAGCCAACATTTTATAATGGTTTACAGGGCCCTGTATGATCAAGACCTATAATCAGTTAGATCTTACCTTCTCCAAATCTCTTGATCAGTCCCTCCTCTCTAGCCATTCTGCCCTTTTGTTCTTCAAACATACCAGCTAAATTCCCAACTCAGGGCCTTTGCACTTACTATTCATTTCTACCCAGGACACTCTTCCCCAGATATCAGCCTGGTTCCTATCATCTCTGTTATGTCTTTGCCCAAAATCCCTGCCTCAGTGAGCCTCTTCCTACTGGATGGGAGCAACTCACCATCACTGCAGTCCCTTTCTATGCTTTATTTTTCCCTATAGCATTCTTCTCTATCTGGCATATATATTTTATTTCTTTCTTTATCTGTCTCAAGAGAATGTTAATTTCCACAAAGGTGGAATTGGTTCCATTTTGTTTGATTTTGTACCCTCAATACCTAGAACACCTGAAATAGAGACAGTACTAATTAATCACTTACTAAATGAATGAAAACTCTGAGGATTGAATGGAATATTACAGCCAGTGTACATGGCAAATGGTAGGTGTTCAACAAACATCAGTTTCTCTCCTTACCCCCTCATATGTAGATGATGATGTCTGCCATGGTAGCATATTGTTATGGAGATACAGATTCAAAAGAGATTTGTCTCAATTGGTAAAAGGGTGATGCTACAGCATTATTTAAAGGATCAAAGGCCACCCCAAATGTATCTGCACATATCCTTTGGTTGGTCAAAATAATAAAACATTCAATGTTTTTATATGTAATCCAAACTTGCCTGAGTGGTAACAATGATAAGCTAAAAGTTCAAATTTGTGCTTTTGGCTAAGAATGGGAGGAGAAAGCTGTGCTTACATTTCTTCTTACATGCTAGTACACAAGTACTTGGACTCAAATCTTAGTGTACCTTTGAGTAACTGTCTCCCTTGGGCCTGAAATTTTATGTTCTCTGAACTTGAGCTTTTCCATCTAGAAGATACAGATATATCATTACACTTGTTGAGCAGTTTTAGGTATTACAAAAGAAAATGTAGGTAAAAGGTCCTATCCCAGAGTTAAGCTGATAGAAATCAATGACAGAAGCTAGCTTCCACTAACTGGAAGTCTTGACCTGATCCTTTTCTTCCTTTAGCTGTAAACAACAAATAAAATGAAGTATGGTCACTTGGACATCCTGTGTGTTTGTGAGTTATATTCTTCCTCTATGGTGAAAGCAGCTGTCGTGTATAGAGAACTTACTCTTGATGAGATGCTAATTCTGTTTTGATACATATGACAACAGGAGGAGCTGTGTATAGTTCTCACACCCTAAATGCAGAATTGAAGGGTCAGAGTGGTCAAGTCTCTCAGCCAGCATCACACAGCAAGGAACTGGTTAAGCCCAAGTCCAGACACTGTGCCCTGACCTGTCTCCACTACACAGCACAGTGCTCAGTGAGGAACCCGAACCTAGAAGCCTCAAGTGGCTGCTCTGCCTATAGTTTGGTGCTTGATTTGCTGGTTTATTTCCCTGCAGACTGTAAGCACCAGCAAGCAGCGACTTGGAATGATTGCTTCCTGTCCTAATGCAGCATTGGGCATGGCACAGGGTAAGTGCTTGAGAAGTGTTTGTTGATCAAGCAAAGAAGAAAGGCCTGGGTTGTTCATTAAAGATAGGGTTACTGAGCCCTTACAATGGATGCAGAGCAAGACTCTTCCTTCAGGTTACACCAGAGCAACCTGAAAGCCCTTTACGATATGCTCTGGGGGTCACCCTTTGTCACATCCTCCAGGCCATCTCAGCATTTATTGCCAAGCCCAGGTCCTTAACCTAAGAATAGATCATCACATCCCTTGTAAACCTAACAGAATACTTAAATGTATAAGAGTCTATTTCAGCTCAGGTTCTAGATATAGAGCTTATATATGACAGCAGTTATTATGAACAATAACCATAAAAACTAACATTTTTATTACTAATTCCAGTATTCAGAGTGTTCTCAGATCCATCTCTTCTTTCTCACAGTAAGCGTTCCAAGGTTTCTCTGATTCACTTCCATTCACATTCAAGGGTCCTGGGACTCGGAGGTTACATGCTTTCCTCAAGAACACACAGATAAGAACTGTGACTTTGCTCATTGGGTGCCTGATCTGGGCTATCTGTTCTGTTAAACACATCACTTGCATTGTCTTTTTTAATCCTAAAAATAAACCTATAGGCAATATTATGTTACATATGTGTCGTGTGCAAAACATCAGGTTTAAACTTCCCGAGGTTGCACAATGACTAAGAGATGAAGCCAAGAGTAACAGCCCATTTTGCTGTGTTGCCTGGTGACGTACAGTAAGTGGCAGAAAAGAGATCTGACTTCATAGGCAGCAGAAGCCTAGAAGCCCTGTGAACTCTAGTTCTGCATTTGTGATTTTTGTCACCTAAGTGAAAACTTCCCTGGGAAAATTTCTTGAATATCACCTGGTCTTCAACAAATCTGAGCAGAATTCCTATTACTAGTGCTTTCTCTTAAAGTAAATGCCCTAATTCACCACCTTACCATCAATCTTATGTCATAATGACAAGTTCACCTTTCTAGATGCAAATTTTATTATACCACTCTTGTTGAAGACAATGGATGGCTTTCCCTTCTACATGAAGTCTAACTTCCTAACCTGACCTCCTCAATGTACTATATTTACTTTTCCCAAACTTCCTCTTTATCAGTAAGTACCTCTTTCTTCCAAGAAACCCTCTCACAGCCCCTGATACACTCACCTTTCTCTACTTCAAACCAATGGTTTTCAGGGATGAATAGCATTTTTCAAAAATGACCATTTGGCAACTCCCCTAATTTTTAATTTTACCAATTATGGACCTTGAGAAAATAACTATAGCTTCATGACCATGCACAACATAGAGAAATAATTAAAGAAAAATTCTAAAGAAAAACCAAGAGGATCAAAATAAAGAACTATCATGAAGATAGTTGGATATATATGTATATTAAATACATATAAAATGAAAATTAAATATAGTATAGTAATCAAATTATATGCCCTGTAACACATACATAGGCTGATGTTTAAACATTGTTCAGATTTATCTCCACTTAAATATCCGTTTTTGCTTAAAAAAAGATGGTGTGATAAATATTTCATCACTAATAAACATTTACCATAACATGAGGATTTGGTCTCCCATTCTGCTTACCTGCAGGATGGAGAGCATACTGAATACATCTCGTATTATTTCTTGGATTTTTAGTCTTCTCTTTTTGACTAAATAAGCTCCTTGAGAGCACAGACCATATCTTGTATTCCCTCTACATTCCCCACAGGACTTAACTAGGCCAGAGCCACTCACAGGAGAGAGCACAATCTACGTGAGTTCATATATAATCAAGACAACCTGAAATATTGCCAGCAATGCATTTTGGGGGACAATTACCTCTTGGGTAAAATAAGAACAACCCAGTTCATTCAATATTAGCTCTGTGGAATGCAGCCCTCCAGCCTGACCCTTTAGTGACCTCTGACTTCACTGAACTCATTGATCACCTGAAGCCTCCTTCACTTATCTTTCTGGTAAATCATCTTACTCACTGTTCCTACCACCCTCCTAGGGAGGGTAGAAGAGATTGTCCTGGAAGAGACACATCAAAGCAAGACACTGCTTTAACCTCAATAATCTGTTTGTATTCTCTGACGGAACAAGCAGGTAGATTTTCCAGCATGTCTTGGGTCTGTGTCTCTGCACAGACAGAAAGCCACTTAAACAAAGAATGAAACACTGCGTGAGGTTCCTGGCAGCGTGTGGGAACCCACAGAATATTCTCAGCCAATTAAACATTTAATGAGGCCATCTTGGAAAAGCTGTTGTCTTTGGTTGCTGCTACTGTTTTCCCCTTCATCAAAGTCTTTATTTAGAGGTCATGATGCCTGGAACCATTGACCACTCACCGTTTCCTCCTCCTTTTGCTCTCTGATGTTGCATGTTAGGCTAATGGGCCATGTCTCATGACTCTGTCCCTCTCAACTCTCGCCCCTCCTTCTTGCTGACCATCCCAAATCTCCAGTCTTGGTTCATTATGTATCCTCTATTTTAACTCTAATATACCTGCTCTCATAGAGACTTAATGCAAACCCAGTTTCCGTTTCTCAGCTGAAGGATGAAGACTTCAGGATGAATGAAAGCATATCAGAAGTTAAGCACATTGCTATGATTATCTGACTTCTACAACAACCCAGTGACCTAGGTGTCATCCTTGTGTTACCGATGAGTAAACTGAGCCCCAGGAAGATCAAGTGCTTGCCTAATGCAGCACAGCTACAATGAGATAGAGCTGGGAGTCCAATCCTGCTCTGACTCCAAATGTTCTGTTCTTCTTTCTCTCGCTCATGATATTGTACCAGGTGGCTAACTGTGTTTCAGATACAGAGAAGATTCTCATCTGAAAAAGGAATGAGCCAAATAACCCTCCATCTCTTAGCTGACTGTCAGCATCAAGCAAGGCAAGATTAGTGGACCTGCCAGTGAAAAATGCTCCAAAAGGATCAGTTGTCTTTGAAACTGGCTCAGACAGGAACTGGTTCAGACTGATCAGGAGGTGAAATTACAGACATCAATAACACAGTTTAGGGATGGCTTCAGTTTAGCTGGATCGTGGTTAGTTTATTTTCTGCCATCCTCAAAGGACAGTAGTTCTGCCAATGGAAAGAACATGGATAAAAGTGCACGTCCCCATGCCTGGCCCCTCACTGGAACCTGGTTCATATCCATTTAGTCTTTGTGAGATTCAGATCTAGTCCTTCACACAGAACTCCACATATTTGGCCTGTTGGATATTTTAGGTGTCATGTCAACAATACATTGATGCCATGAAATCATAACTCTTTGATTACCTGGGAAGGTAGAAAAGTCCAAGAAACCAGGACAAGCTTGTGTCTGTGGTGCAGTCATGAGAGGGTCTGGAGAGTTACATGGGTCTTCTGCTCTCACCCATGTTGGGACCATACCCAGGGGTGAAATGCAAAAAAACTGCCTGCAGCCTCTAGGGAAATGGCTGCAACGATTACCCTCCATAAAACATTGTTTCCACAACAGAGTGAGTCAGTGGGCAGCCTCCGAACTGAGAAGAAAGGGGTCTACCTGCAATTTATAGTTTGATGTTCTCATGACTTTCAGTCAGAGGACAAACTGACTCACATGTTCCTTTCACATAAATTGCCTTAGTTTCCTTTCTCTTAGGAGTCTTAAACCTGTCAGATGATGGGCTTTGAAATACCTAGCTGTTTCCCATGAAACCTCACGAAAACAAGTTCCTTGCATGAGGAATTAACCTGGGAACTCAGACACTTAGTTGGTGGACATGACCTGAATGGGAGAATTTAGGCAGACAGCCACTGTGCCTTATTTTAACGTTGCTTCCTCCTGTCATTTCTGTGAGAAAGCTCCATGATCAGGTAGCATGCCATCTACTGATTCCACCATATCACCAAAAGAAGCAAAATGGCCCAGAAAGAAGAATCACAGAAATATGGATAAGAGAAATCTTGCTGCTGCTGCTGCTGCTGCTGCTGGGAGATGAGGAAGAGACTCAGGAATGTCATAATGGCAAAGTGTGGAATGTGTGGCTTGAAGGCAAGTCACAACTCAATTCTCCAAGTTATATGACCTTGGGTAAATTACTCGACCTCTCTCAACCTCGTTTTCAGAATCCCATTCTTTAAAAATGAGTAGGATAATACCTACAGGAAGACAGTTATGTGAGTTATTTTATATATATACAAAATTCACCTACTCAAACCTATCAACCCATTTGACCTAAGTAAACTGCAATTTCCAAATGCAAAGCTGATGTGAAGGACCTGCTACATTAGCAAAATAGTTGTTTTGCCTTAAAAGCTTCTGATGAAGAAATGGTTGGAAGGGGCAGATGGCAAAAACCAACAGAAGAGGCCAGTTTGAGAGACAGCACTCAGAATTTATTCATTTGGTTGATTCTTTTCTACTTTGATGGGGGAAGGCAATGTGTATGATGTATTTTCATGCAAATAAGGGAATAGGTTATTTTCACAACTTCTGCTGTTGATTTCCTGTGGTTTTGGGCTCCCTCACATGTTGACAGTAACAGATATTTTGTTTCTGCTTTTCCCTTCCCTCTGGAACAACGGGATGTTATGCTGGCATGTGAGGGAGAGATCCATGAATGCAGAAGCATTTACATACTCATACTCTTAAGAGTGCTAGTTGCCATGAATGTAAAATTCTAATCAAATGACTTTTAATACATTTCTAGGGAGTACAGAAAAGTGCTTCCAATAACAGGAAATAGGAGATGAAAACAATCCATACATCAGTGCAGTTACATTTTATGACCGTAGTGTTAAAACAAAATATAAAGTAAATCTGTCCCTTAACTACCTTCTTCCTCAACAAGAACAGATTTTACATGAGATGGGACATGGGACAGTTGTCCCACAAACACTGGGAATGGCTTTAAAGGATAATTACCCCTACCAAGGGGCTTTGCAGTTTTCAGAAGATTTGCTCATATTATTTTATCTGATCCTCACCACAAATTGTTAAGAAAGGTAATTCAATACAAAGAGATGGAAACTGAGTCACTAGGAAGCTGCCTTTTCCCACCTTCACTCAGCTAACAATGTCAGTGGAGGATGGTGGGTGATGGACTAGCCTTCCAGTTCCATCCCACCGACCCCTCGCCCTGCACCTGGAAGCCCAGGAAACAAAATACCCATTAGTTGACTGTAGAAGATTCAGGAATTGCTCTGAAGGGCAATTATACAGCAAACATAAATGAAGAGTTTCCTGGAGATCATGTTTAAGAAAGAGGAGATCAGTTATGGAAAAATAACTTCCTAAAAAATGTGTAGAACCTCAAAGGAACTAGAGGGATTTATAAATCTATGCTCTAATCTAGTCACCCAATACTGCTGGAATGAATTTCATGATAAAGTCACTACAATTTTAAGTATTTTTTTCCAGTTCCTCAAATCACAGTTTAAGACAGAGAAAACTTTTCAAATTTCAGAAAATAAGATGGCATCAAATAGAGACTCATGTGTCATGGGTTTGCAATGAATTTGAACAAAATCAATGCAAATAATTTTGATAGAGTTTTTCAAACTGGATAGAATTTTAATATTTAGTTTTGTGCTATCATTTTAAGTTGAAAGAAGAAAAAAAAAGGAAACAAAAGACTATGGAGAGATATAGGATAATAAACCTTACACCTAATAATGAAATTCAAGCCCAGCATGTTTCAATATTAAGTAAGTTAGGTAACAGATCTGCATGGGTGAAAGTTATTATACGTCAAGTCTATTGGGGATAAAATTATGAGTCTCAGCACATGCCAACAGGGCTGGAAGATCTACTCCATGGCAAACATCAGGTGGGGTATTAAGGGACACTGTCACTACCCAGTGGAGAGATCAAGACACACAATACACACATATAGACAAGAACATTGAATATGGAATTCTACAATTGCAATGGTTCTTGCAAATCAGAAAACTTAGTTCTACTTTTTAGAGGAGAAGAATATGAGGCCTTAAATGGACAAAGGCCGTGCCCAATGTCACTCAGCACCTAAGTGGCAGGGATTGCACTGGAACCCAGACCTCTAGTGATTACCTCATCACACTAGACAATGCAGCCAATTTTCTTTTCACACTGTTTTCTCTATTCTCAAAGTCTTGTAGTGTGAGTATGCATTACCTTCTTGAACAGAAATAAATAAATAAATAAATAAATAACAAAGTAAAAATAGGAGCTGCAGAAAAGGTGGGCATGCGAGATAGTAGAGTGTTCATGCAGGAGGTGAGCTTGGAGACAGTTTAGGTGGCAGGGATGGGGGCATGGCATTGGAGGTGAAGGTGTAGGAACAGATGGAGGAAAGATGAGGAACCAGAGGGCACGACCTATTGGCGAGCTCTACTGCAGACTAGAGATCTTTGAGGGATGACTTATTCCTTCATCATTAGTTTATGGATGTTTTATATTTTTGAAGGGAAAAAAAAGAAGGAAAGGGTGAAAGATGGAGAGAGGAAGAAAACAGAAAAAATGAGGATAAGAGAAGTTAAAATCACATTGTGGAGATTTTGCACTGTCGATTCTTAGAATTGGAACTTCACTTGTGAAATGATTCAGGGAAACCACTCAATTTACATTATGTTTCAGGAAGAGCATTATAGCAAAAAGGCGAATTAGGAGATGTAAAGACTGAAACTATAGAATTCAGGAATTTCTGCAACCTGTCACACTATTCCTCTTCTCCTTAGGTTGATATTTTGGCTACAGTTTCAAAAACAGAATTAGTGAATTATTTTGAACATAGTAGGATATCTACATATGTCTAGGTTGGCTTTTCTCAAGTCCTCATAAACCCTCCGTTTGCAAAAAGTACTAAAACTAGCCGAATTGATTATAATCAAATTCGAATCAAAGCTGTGCATTTAAAAACTGCAATTTATTTTAACAAAAAGGGAGCCAACAAAGTTAAAATAAAAATACTACCTTCCAAATATTGTTAAAAGCTCAGAGCCCTTATGATAAGACCACACTCAAGTGTTTCAAAAGCCCTCTGTATACCAGCATCAAAAGTGAGAGTTCATATAATTTAAAAATGAAAACACACCAAAAAGTTTCCCTGCATAGAATTCTAAAATAGACATCTTACCAAACTGATGAACATGGAGAACTAATCAGGCAAGTTCTCACAGTGACTGGCAATTTTGCTCTCCGGCTTTTAGAGCACCACATTTCTCATGGGACAAGGTCTTCGGAGTCAAACTTCATCATAAAGTCAACCCTGCAAATGGCTTATGGAGTGTGGAATTACATAACTCCTGGTCTCCGCTTCAATTATTGAGAGTGGGAATGATGTGTGCTCTGTAGAGATGCAACCCCAGGCTCTTGGAGGCAAGGCTGTAAAGCTTTAAAGTGGAGGAGAAGAATAAGGGATGGCCTGAATTGGAGATGGCAAATTGGTAGAGCAAAAATCTCACGAAATAATTAAGTAACAGAAAAGGAATGAGCAGACAAAAGCAAACCAGTGAGAGACAGATCTATAGAAAGTACCAAATCAACCATGTGGCCTTTAGAATGAAGGGGTCATTCATGTGTTGCAAAAGATTAAGTGAATCTGCAAGAGCCATACACCAGCTTCACTGAGAAGAGAAATCAAAAGTTTCCAAAAACTCAACCAGCACACAAATGATTATCTGGTGACATTACCAGGAGTTCTGCAATGATCTTTGCCTGTAGTCTGTGCATTGGGGGATATCTCAGTGTCCTTTAGGAACAAGATACACACAGCAACCCTATTTGATGAAAAAAACATTTTAAAATAACCCTATAAAAAATAAAGTTTTCACAAGCAGGTGACAAAGAAGTTATGGGGGGAAATGTACCAACCTAACACAAGTCACAGAAGCATAAACGGTCCAGAGTGATTAACGTTGGTTTCATAGCACCTTGTGGAACCCATGAATACTTTGTCTCCTCACAACTATCAGAGAAGTTTTTCACCTAATGTTTTTCATTCTAGAAGAATAATCTGTGATGAGATATTTGTCACCATTTTGTATTTCATTCAATTAGTTTTCTCTTTCTCTTATGTGAGACTTTTATTGGAATACTTGACTCCATTCATCATTACTCCACAGAAGCCAGGGAAATGTTCTCCTCAGAAACCCACATTTTCTTCCCTTGTGCCTGAGCTGGACTCCCATATGCTTTAAGGTGAGGCTAGTAATGTACCAGGTTTGCAAAGACCCCTGGAAGGTACAACAGAAATGAGGTCAGGAAAATAAAATACACACAGTTATAGACAAACACATAGCCGTAAATATAGACATATACAGACATACACAAAAGTATATATGTACATGCACATGTATATAAACAAAAATATGCACACATATACATGCACATACACAGAAAGGTATGTCAAAATTTATTTGTAAAAACAAAGGATTTGAGGGTGTTTTGTTGTTTTTTGTTTTTTTTTTTTTTTTGAGAATTCTGGAAGTATCTCTTAAGAAAATTTCCATTAACTTACCTGCCAAGGTAAAGACTAATTGTTTCAGAGCATGATGAATATAAGCAGTGAAATTAGAGTTTAGGCTTAGGAAAGAAAGGAGATAGGGACATTTTTAATGTCAGGAGCAGGGAAGTGGTGATTTAGAAAAAAAATAACAAAAACCACAATGGCTACAATTAGAGCAAGGCCACCCATGATGGCACATCTGGAGAAGAGAAATCATATGATATGAATAAAAAAGTTCAGTTAAGAACAGGCTGAACAGCAGTGAGGTTGTATTTTAAAAGGATTCCAAGTTGGAGGATTAAGACACACCAGGAATCTCCACATCTGCTTCCGCTGTGGTCACTGGCATTGATAGGAACAGTGGAGATCAGGTTCATCCCAGGTTTCTCTCAGGTACCCCTTCAGTAGCAAACACAGTCTGCAGACTTGTTATCATGGCCAGTTGCTGGAGCATATGAGGCATGATGCAGGATGCAGAGGGTAAAGATTCCATTTTCAGGTTTCTCTCCAACCATCTCAGTTTGGTGTCCTCCTCACTTTAGTCATCAAGCGAGACGAGCAGAGACATGTCACATTCAGGAAATGCACAGAGGTTAAATAGCCCACCGCCATCTGTCTCTGATTAGGAGCAATCGCTGGGGTGGAGCAACTCTGAAAGCATTTCCCTAGGCTGGGCAGTGATTTCACTCATTTGACATGGCTGATGGCTGCTCTCCTGCCTGGGTCATTGTCCTTACTCAAGGTCCTTTCATACATTCTTATAGAAAGAAATCTACTGCTAGAGGGGTAGTGATAAACTACGAGAGAAATCAAGGGGATTAAGGCATTTTTCCTAAAACCTATTTGGGCTGATGGAGAAAAGGGCCACCCAGTCCTGCACACTGACAGACATTTAATCCTAGACTGAAGACTTATGTCACAACTCAAAGGAGTCAAGTTGGGGCTTCAGCAACAGAAGCCCATGAACAACCAGAAAATTGCAATTCTGTCCTCTGCCTACTCTTTCCTTATGGCCTGATACTACCCATCATCTTTTGGGGCCTGGCTCTAGGGTTACCACTGCAGGAAGCCTGCTTAGTTTTAGGCAACCCAATGTTATTTTTCTCCCTTCTCAGCTCCTGCAATTTATGCTTCTGCAGCCTGCTCGGCATCTTCATCAAACCCTGTAGTGTTGAAGAGCTGAGATCTGAAATCAAACTACTTAGGGTTCATAATCTGATCTCTGTGTTGCAGTTTCTTTATTTGTTAAATAGGACAAGAATAGAACTAACCACCTCACCAGGCTTTTGTGAGGATGAAGTGAAGTATCCTTTGTGAAGTGCCCAGGGTCTGGGAAGAGTAGATAGGTGCTTACAATTAAAAATATTATTACTAATGGATGCATCTATATGTCTCAACCACCTCTAATAAAAGTAGCTCCTTGACTTCAGGATTCGTGCTTGATCTGCCTTTTTGTTGTACACAAAGCATAGCACAGTACTAAGAACACAATGACATGAATAAATAATGAATATTGCATTCATTAATTTTTTAAAAATGTTTGTGTTAGGGTAGAGGTCTTGGGCAGTAATCAGTCATCAGGGAAGTGAAGTAGTCAAGACCAGGCAGCAAGGGCCTTAGAGGACTGACCATTCTGTAGACTGACCTCTGCTAAAGTAAACAAGTGTTCAACTAACAGAGTCAAATGGATTGGCCAGATTCAGACAAATGTCACCATCATCGGGGCATAGGCCATTAGAAAGAGAATAGCCCCTAGAAAGAGAGAATCAATGTCAGATAGAAAAGTTTCTTCAGACTTATCTATTTAAGATCAGCACAATAGTATAAGGAATGGGTTATAGGAACCAAGAGCTAGTGAGATCCACAGCAGTGTGACCGAGTAGACTGAGTTTTGTGGACAAAACGATATGGATGAAAATCCTCTCTCCACATAGAGCAGTTATGTCGCTTGTCTATAAAATGGGATAAATTACACCTAACTTTGAGGATTGGTAGCAGGCTTCCCAATAAGTGGTCAGTTAAATGTTGGACCCACAGCAGGGACTTGACAATTGGCATTTATTCTTGCTATTATACTTGGCAGAGTAGAGAGTGGCCTCTGAGCAGAACATTCAGTTCTGAGTCCTAGGGATAGTGGGCTTGGCACAACCTGGGATACTGGTGGACTGGCTATGGGTGAACTCAGGAATTACCACTGGCAAGAATGGAGAAGGCAGAAGTAAGAACTTCAGCTCAGTCCTTTCATCCTGACATTTTTGCACAAAATTGACCAGAGATATATTCTTTGATGCATTTCCCAGGAATAACCCTACCCTTATTACTGGTGAAGGTAGGTTAACTGGGGTGCTAGGACAAAGAGAGAACTGAAAATGGAAAACCAGTGAAAACCAGAGATATTTGGGGGAATGAGAGATACTTGAGTTGATGTGATATAATTCCACAAAAGCTTGCTGAAAAATGAGAAAATCACTCAATACACTTTTCCAAACAGCTGCTCTGATCGATTCTTTTAAAAACCCCAACCAACCCAAGTTGTCCATTTGTCAGAATTGTGTAGTCAAAGTCTTGGACTATTTTGCTTTAAGAAATAATGATGGCTTGGAGCAAGTATTTCCAACAGAACAAAGAATGGCATTAGGAAGTCTAACGGGAAAGATGGTGAAAATAAAAAGTAGCAGATTTTCTGAAGCTACTCTTACCTATGTATTACTGGAGGCGCCCCAAGTTCTCTAAGATTCATGTAAAATTAAATTCATATTCAAAAGCAAGGAGGGATCTCAAAGAGCTCACAAGATTATAAGTACTTTTTCCAGCAGTTAAATTGTATAGAATTGTGACTTTCTGGAAATATTCAGGACTAGTCATTTAAAGATATTATTCATTTATTTCAGGTTTATACTACTTGAAGGAATTCAGGGCTCTCTTTTTTTTCTCCATCTTTTCTTTTAAAAAATCATGGGAACCCTGAAAGAAATCAGTTGAAGACAAAAAGACAAGTCATTGCTGCATCCTGGTTTGGTTTGTTTGTTTCTCTTCTAAATGTCTTCACTTGCAAATTTTAAAAACATTCTTATTTTTGAACTGGTTGCCAAGAACTGAAAATGCAAAGGGAGATCTAGAAGGGTGGACATGGTTTCAGGGGCAGGATGGACAACAGAAAGCCATGGACTAAATTAGAGCTGCCTCCTCATTCATCTGTCAAGCCCTGAGGCCTTCCAATGCCCTAACTTCACATGATTGCATATCCCAGGGACAATTTAAAAATATATAAATTTTATTTCTTATCAAAGCAATTCATGTTCACATGTTAAAAATCAAATAACACTAAAAGGTCTATAATGAAAAATTGCATTCCCCTGGTCCTCCCTACAGTCTGGCCCCAGGCAACAACTTTAAACACTTTAGTTGTTTCTTCTGGTATCTTGTCTCCACATTTCTAATAATATATACTCATGCTTTTTTTTCCTTGTCCTTTGAAATACTGTTTATTAATTTCCTGGTATTTTGTCAGATAATCTAGCTGTCTTTTATCATTCTTTATCTTCCTCCATTCTCCTAATATAGATGTTGTTTTGGTTTTAATTTGGGGTAACAAATCACCCCAAAATGGGTGGTTTAGAGAATGAGTGATTTATTATTTCTTGTGATTCTCCAGATTTTCTGAGTGATTGTTTTTGGTTTTTTTTTTTTCTGATCTTACTTGGCTTCACTCATGTGACCACTAGCAGGTGGTGAACTGGTGGAGAACTGTGGCCGTCCCTGAGGATTTTGGTCATGGCTCCTTAGTCCTCCACATTTATAACTTGAGCTTCCTTCAAGCATGGCAGCCTCAAGGTCACATCCCAAGATGAAACACTCTAAAGGTTTGATAATGGAAGCTACAAGCTCATTTAAAGTCTAGCTTCCCAAGGTTTCAGCATCACTTGTACCACACCGTATTGGTCAATGCAAGTGACTAGCCAAGCCTTGACTCTAGAGCAGTGGAAATTCCCTCTGGATGAATATATGGCAAAGTCTTATTACAAAAGGCAGGCAGGATGGGAGATGTTATAGCAGTCATTTCGGGATATAATTTACCACTGTTCTGTTTGCTTAATCAATAGTATTTAAATTATTATTTAAATACTGTACAGAGTAGAGCCAAGTTCAATAGCTATGTTTCTATTTTTGTACAATGTATTTAATCATCCTAGAGCTCATGATTGGGATGGTCCCTTTATACTCACAGGTTCTGCATCTGGGGATTCAACCAACCAAAGTTCAAAAATATTTGGAAAAATATTTTGCATCTGAACTAAGCATTACAGATGTTTTTCTTCTTATTATTATTCCCTGAAAAATACAGCATAGCAACTAATAATTACACAGCATTTACATTGTATTAGGTAACATTAGTAATCTAGAGATGATTTAAAATATGCAAAAGGATATGCATAGGTAATATGCAAATTCTATGCCATTTTATATCAGGGACTTGAGCATTCATGAATTTTGATATTGATTTGGGGTCCTGAAACCAATCCCCAAGATTACCAAAGGACAACTGTACCATGTCTTTTGTTTGTTCTGGGATGATAGCCTTCTATGTTGCTACTCTTAATTTTCCATCAGATCAATAATATGTTTACTTCTCAAATGTTCAAGCATTACCAGACATCAGACTGCCAGGAAACCTTCTCTCCCAAGAGTTCTCTGTCCTCCATCCCCCTGCTTCATTCTGAACTGTCTGCTCTCTAGGTCTTGCTAGTAAAAGATAGGAGTGCACATTTTTAATCTTTCTCTTCAAAGTTTCTCTAATAATCCAAATAAAAATCCCAGAGGACATCATGTACCCAAGAATACAATGATAAGTATAGTAATAAGTGTTCATGCTGCTGCGAAGGGAGGGGGAAGGTTACTGAAGTCCGTGTGACTTCACAGGGAGCTCTCTAATGAGTTCAGGGTTTAAAAGACACACATAAAATGGCAAAACAATGGAAGTGACCAACTCCTAAGACAATAATAACTAGATTCTGGAAATAAGCATGAAGAACAAGCAAAGGGGCTTACTTAGTTTTATAAGATGCAAGAAGGAAGTACTGGAGATAATGGAGCAATTTTTAATGAAGATGAAAGTGAAAAACTGACCTTTGCAGCCCACATTTTGTTTCTGTGTTCTTTAAAAATGAGAATATGTTCAACTCTGAAAAGGGAAGACAAAACATGGATTTGAGGATAGCGAAAGCAACACTCTTACTCTTGGCTTCCTGATTTACAAACTTAAGATATCAATGCCTACTTCATAGATTTTGTGGGAATTAAGATAGTGTAGGGCAGGCACCCAGGCAGTGTTTGTACACTGAAATTTTTAGTAAGTGCTTTTTGTTGTTATTAAGAACCTGGTAAGTTTATCACTAAAATTCTCCCAAAAATCTAAAAAAATAAAATTTGGCTTCACTAAAAGGAGTATACTGTAAATATGTTTGTACTTGATGTTTATCCCAAACATATTTCTGTGGCAAATGATAAAATTGAAAATTTTTGAGCTCTAAGAGAAAGAAAAGTAATGTGTTCATGAAATACAATATACACTCTATTTTTATAAAATTAAGAAAATCAGAATGGCATATTGAAAGAAAACTTATAGATATGGTATATCAGATCACATAGAAACTTTTTCTAATATCTCTTTTTAATAATTATAGACACAATATGGAAGTGAGGATATCCTCCCAATATAGCCAGAAAATTTATAACTGAAAAAAAAAACAAGATTGCCATCCATAATAGAGGCATGGCATGGAGTTCTTTCTTGGCCCTATATTGTTCATGTATTCATTCATTAAAATGTCTTTATTGAACACCTACTATTTCAGGTGTTGTGCAAAAAACTGGGAGTAGAGCAATGGGCAAAGAAATTTTTTTTAATTGAAGATTTAAATGAAGTCAGAGAAAGTTTAAGCAATCCTCTTGGATATAAAATTGGGTCAGAGAGTAAATGCATTGAAAGAAACCCAGATTCAAAATGATGTCAACATATTATAGCTCCAGAAAAGCTAACATTTTGGTTGTGCTACTCTACAGAACTTATTTAATGTCTCTTAGCCTCAGCTGCTTTGTGTATAAAATGGAAACAATGATATCTACTGATGGAGTTGGTATAAGTTTTAAAGATAATATACACAATAATAATATAGTGCCTGGAATATGCTAGACACTTAAGAGATGATAGCTTTTATTATTATGGGAACTATCTTTCTACAAAGGGCCATTTGTTTATGCATGCAAAGATTCTCTGACTATCAGAAAGCTGAGAGTGAGTAGTAAGGTCAGAGAAGAAGGTTCAAAGTCAAACAATGGTTCATTTACAAAATCAGAATTTAAACACATTTTTTCCTATTTTTCATTTAAAATTTTATATCCTATCTTGTAATGAACAATGCTTTATGTTCCAAACTCCTACCATATAGAACACAGTCCTTTAAGCAGTATCATGTTATAATAACTTGAAAGTACAGGAAATCTTTTGGAGCTCAGGTGGGAGATCTTTTATATCCACATTGGAATTTCTGTATTTCTAACATCTTAGATTAGCTGCTATTATGGTTACTCAACATTGTTTTATAAATTTTGTCCTATGACTTTGATCAAAAAATTCCCTACCTATCAAGAAAGATCTATAATGAACACAGGTCAAATGTAAAGAAGTTGGGAGAGCATGAGCAAGCTCTTCCCAGCAAACAAAGGGATGCATGGACTGAATGAAGTGAAAGAAAATAAGATTGATTATGTGCTACTTGATGAGTAATTTCACATTATCCTCACGATAGCTTGATGATGAAAAGGGTTTATCCTGATCTTTTTAGTGAGTTCTATGGTTTGGATATGAAATGTCCCCATGTATGGAAGGCTAGGTTCCCAGTGCAACAGTGTTCAGAGGTGGGGCTTTGGGAAGTGATTACATCATGAGAGTTCTGATCTCATCAATGGATTAATCCATTGAGAGATTCCTAGTAGAATGGACTTTTGGGAGGCCATGAAAACTACATGGGGTGTAACTAGTTGGTCCTTAAAGATGTGTCCTTGGGGACTCTATACGTTCCCTTCACACCCCCACACCTTTTTCTCAAGGTTGCCCAGGGTGAGTAGTGAGTGTTGCATTGCCCTGTCCTTCTGCCATGATGTTTTGCCTCACTACAGGCCCAATAACAGTGGAGGAAATTGATAGTGGATGGAAACCTCTGGAACTGAGTCAAAATAAATCTAGCCTTCCTTAAGTTGTTCTTCTCGGGTGTTTTGTCATAGCAAATTGAAGATATCTAACACAGAAAGAAAATAGATTTGAAGAGGCTAAGTGACTTTTGAAGTCACACAACTAACAAATGTTACAAAGGAGACTCAAATCCAAGCCTTCGTGGTTCATTTTCTGTGTTCTTTCTTCTCCACTGCATAGCCTCCGGCATGTGTTTTTGTCTATTATGAGCCATAGGGTCCTCAGCATTATCTCAAAATAATCTGCCTACTGACAATGTCATACCTGGCTAATTCCTGTACCCCAGAGGACAGTCCCTTCTACTGAGTTTTTTGTTTGTTAAGTCAATATAGCAAAACTGAGAAGTTTAAGAAATAGATTTTTAGTTATTAAAATTTAACCATCTTTCTATTAAGTTATTTAAATACATTCACACTTTTAAATAGTTGTCAACATACTCAACTTTAAATTTTGTATGAATTATTAATTCACTCACCAAATGCATATTTATTGAGTGCCAGACACCATTCCAGAAATGGAAACTATAGCTGAGAACCAAAAAGAAAGTCCCCGATCTTGTTGAGATTATCTGTGATGGAAGAGACACAATAAACAGTGTAATTAAGTAAAATACATTGAATGTTAGGTGATAAGTCCTAAAGAGAAAAAAGAAGAGATAGAGCAGGCAGCTTAGAAGAGAACTTGGTCCATAGTTGAGTGAATAATGAATATTAGCTACATATAGACATGGATTTGTCCCAGGAAGGGTCATATATGCACTGTTATGACAGGACAATGTGGAAATAAGGCTGATTTCTTTTGTTGTATTTCACTTGTCCCAACCTAGCTGTCTGACTCCCATCTATTTTTTTTTCCGTCTGTGTTCCTTGAAATAGAAAATAAATACCTTAATTATAAAGGTTTTTAAAAGCCAGTAAAAAAAGATGGAAGTTTTGGGGAAGAGAGTGGTGCATCTGGAACTTAGGTAGTTTTCAGAAACCACTTTTCTGAACAGTCAACAACTGAGTAAAGACCTGAAGGAACTGAGGGAGTGAGACTTACATCTGTCATATGGTTGGCAGAATTCTAAGGTGATCCCAGACCTTCCTCCCTGGTGATTCCCATGACTGTGTTAAGTTATATTGCAAAAGGGATTTTGCAGATATAATTGCAATAATCAGTTGACCTTAAGATAGGGAGATCATGCATATAGCACTAATCTAATCCCATGAGCTCCATGAAAGTAGAGTTTTGTCTAGTTGAAGAAAGAGAAAAGTCAAATTTAAAATATGAGTGGACTCACACAAGGACTCAATATAAGGTAGACTGTCCATTGCCAAGATGGAGGGAAACGGATGGACAGGCCTGGGAGGGATCTCTAGGAACTGAGAGTGAACCCTGCTTATAGCCAGGAAGAAGACAAGAACTTCAGACATGCAAAAGAAAGAAACTGAATTCTTATAGCCAGCTGACTGAGCCAGGAAGCAGATTCTTCCCAGAGTCTCCAAATTAGAATTAAGCTGGGCTTCATCTACACTACAGCCTTGTGAGATCCTAAGCAGAGAACCTGGTGCAACCTACCTAGACTTCTGATGTTCCTGTGAGATAAGAAAGGGGTGTTGTTTAAAATGGCTAAGTGTGTACTAACTTGTTGGGCTGTGATAGAAAACTAAAGTACAGTGGAATCAAAATGAAAAACCTTGGCCATAGTTTCATGTTTAGAGTGCTTGAGAAACAAGGCCAGTGTGTACGGAGTTTGCCGAGTCAAGACTAGACAAGTAGAGAGCGAGGCAGGAGTGCTGAGTCTTACTTGTGTTCCCAACAATAATTGCAAATTCATGAGCTACAGAAGAGTCTTCAATGTACCAGTTTCCTTAAATCTTTCCTTCTAGTTAATTCTGTTGCTTCAATTTTTTTGTTGTTGTTGTTATTTGAAACTGCTGGGATGAATACCTTCACGTGTATAGCATTTTCTTTGATTTCCAAATGTGTCTTCCAAAGGGTTGTTATTTTACAATAATGTTTGGGCTGCTATTTTTCTGAACCTTTGCAAGCACTGAGCATTCTTTTTAGTGTTTCCTACATGAAGAAGTGAAAAGGTAGCAATATTTTTTTGTGTGTGTAGACCTGTAAGAATAAAGATTTCTCTCGAGTTGTTTTCTCATGGCATTTCCATTCATTGATTGTTTTGAAAGCCGTAATGTTGCTTATTGCATTACTGACAGGTGAGGCAATCAGTGGAATGGGGTTTCAGTTTTAATTTGGACCATAACTTATTCCCCTTCCATCCCTGGTTGTTTCCTCACCCAGGAAAGGAAGGTACTTATGTAGGAACATCTCCAAACAATAACATATTCATGGAAATAATTCCTTGCATTCCTTCTTATCAACCAACCTCTGTACAATTACTTAAAAAAAAAAAATTCTCAGGTGGGCTGCTCTTGGTGCCTGTGTCAAAGAAGAAATTAGATGAGAAATTTTAAAAATCTGGAAACAAACAAAAATGCAAATACAACATACCAAAATGGAATGCCACAGAAGTATTTTTAAGAGAGAAATTATAAATATCTACATTTTTAAAAGACACAATACACAATACACAATAAAACTCTACACCTTAATAAGAAACCAGAAAAAGAAGAACAAACTAAGCCAGAGGTCAGCAGAAGAAAACAAATAACAAAGCTTAGAACTAAAATAAATGAAATAGAGACAAGAAAAACAATAGCAAAGATAAAAGAAACTAAGAGTTGGGTTTTTTTGTTTTTAAAGATAAACAAAATTGATAAACTTTTTCCTTGACTAAGAAAAAAAGAAGACACCAGTCAATAAAATCAGAAATGGAAAAGGAGACAGTACAACTGATACCACAGAAATAAAAAATCATAAGAGACTGCCATGAAGCATTACATACCAATAAATTGGGTAGTCTAGAAGAAACAGAAAAGTTCCTAGAAACACGCAGCTTACTGAGAACAAATCAAGAAGAAAGAGAAAATCCTAATAGGTACGAAGATTGCAACAGTAATCAAAAACTTCCCAAGGAAAAAAAGTCCTGTCCTCATGGCTTCACTGCTGAATTGTACCAAATATTTCAAGAATAATCCTTCTCAAACTCTTCCCAAAAATTTGAAGACAAGGTAATGCTTCCAAACTCATTTTATGTGGCCAGCATTACCCTGATACCAAAGTCAAAGGTGCTACAAGAAAAAATATATATATAGGCCAGTGTCCTGATAAAATAGATTTACAAGTCATCAACAAAATGCTAGCAAACTGAATTCAACAACATATTGAAAAAAATCATTGATCAAAATTAAATAGGATTGGGGTGAGGGTATGAAAAATGGAATGAGACAGACATCATGCATGTACATAGGGTCATTACCCTATGTAGATGCATGATTACATGAATGGTGTGAATCTCCATCATGCACAACCATAGAAGTGAAAGGTTTTACACCATTTGTATACAATGTATCAAAATGCAGTCTGTAAAAAGAAAATAATAAATAAAAAATAAATTAAGTAGGTTTTACTCCAGGATGCAAGTATGATTCAACATAAGCAAATCAACACATGTGATTCCCCCCACACACACATAAACAGAATGGAAGACAAAAACTCCAGTGCCATCTTGATCCATGCTGAAAAGGCATTCAGTAAAACTCAATATCATTTCATGATGAGAATTCTCAGCAAATTAGGTATGGAACGAATATCTCAATGCAGTAAAGGCCATGTATGACAAACCCATAATAAATATCACAATCGGCAGTAAAAAACTGATTTTCTTCTGTGATTAGGAATAAAACCAGGATGCTCACTCTCACCATTTTTTGTCAGCATAGCACTGATTGGCCCAGCCTGAGCAAGCAGTTGAGAAAAAGAAACAAAGCACATCCAGGTCAGTAAAGAATTAAAATTGTCTCTAGAGATGACATGACCTCGTATGTAGAAAATCCTGAAAAGACTCTGCTAAAAATTTAAGAAAACAATGCAATTTACAAAAGCATCAAAACTACTAGAGAACACATTTAAGCAAGGAGGTGAAGGAGCTGAACACTGAACTAAAAGGCATTGATGAAAGAAATGCAAGAAGATACAAATGAATAGAGAGATTTTTTATATTTGCAGACTAGAAGACT
This sequence comes from Glaucomys volans, assembly GCA_020662805.1. Classification (NCBI taxonomy): domain Eukaryota; kingdom Metazoa; phylum Chordata; class Mammalia; order Rodentia; family Sciuridae; genus Glaucomys; species Glaucomys volans. Next base: position 139,688 of record JAJEJO010000159.1, on the reverse strand, counting down.
TAATCTTGTTAAAATGTCCTTGTTACCTAAATCATTCTGTAGATTTGGTATAATCCCTATCAAAATTTCAATGGCATTTTTAACAGAATTACCAAAACAATGGTACAATTCATATGGAACCAAAAATGAACAGCCAAAGTAATTTTAAACAAAAAGAACAGAACTGGAGACATCATGCTACTGTATTTCACAGTATATTGCAAAGCTATGTTAACCAAAACAGTATGGTACTGGCATAAAAATAGACAGACCAACAGAAGAGAACAAAGAATCCAGGAATAAATCCACACATTCACAATCAATTGATCTCTTACAAGATTGATAAGATTATACAATGGGGGAGAGATGGTCTCCTCAACAAATGGCATGGGAAAAAACAAATTCACATGCAAAAAAAAAAAAAAACACAAAATGGACTAAATACTTAGATATTGCACCTGAAAGCATGGAAAGAAGGGGAAGAAAAGAAAGGGGAAAAGTGTCTTGACATCATGTGAGCAATGATTTTTTGTGGGTCTAGCCCAAAGAAAGGAAATGCTGCCAAAGCAAATATATGCAAATGTGACTGCAGTAAGCTAAAATGCAAAGAAATAGACAAATTAAGAATTGCAAGAAAATATTTGCAAGTCGTACATGTGAAAGGGGTTCATATCTTAAATACATAAGCAAGTCAAGTTAAGAACACAGTAACAAGAAAATAAATAACTCAATTGAAAAATCAGAGGACCTGAATAGAGATTTCTCATAAAAGACATAAAAATGGCCAATGTACTTATAGGGAAAAAATGCTCAACATCACTAATCATCAGGATAATGCAAATCAAAACCACAATGATAGATCCAAATGTGAGGCCACTATTTAAAAGTCTAGAAATAAGTCTTGACAGTGGTGTGAAGAGGAACTTGATATACTATCAGTGGGCATGCAAATTGGTACAGCCATTGTGGAAATGGTATAGAAATTCCTCAAACAATTAAGAACAGAATTATCATATGACTCAACATTCAACTTCTGAGTTTATATCTGAAGGAAATGAAATCATTATCTCAAAGACATATTCTGCATGCCATTGTTCATTGCAGCATTATTCACAATTGTCAAGATATACAATCTAAGTGTTCATCAACAAATAACAAATAAGAGAAATGTGGCATGTGTATGTGTGTATGAATGGAATATCATTCAGCCTTAAAGAAGAAATAAATCCTGTTATTGGTGACAACACAGATAAACCCAGAGGACATTTTGCTAAGAAAAATAAACCAGGTACAGAAAGACAAAACTGCCTGATCTCAGTTATAGTGGAGTATAAAATAGTTGCATCAATAGAAGAAAAGAATAGAAAAGTAGTTACCACAGGCTGGTGAGTAGGCAGGATGAGATGTTGATCAAAGTGTACAAAGTTTCAGTTAAACAGGATAATTTAATTTTGAAGATCCAAGTGTAGCATGGTGACTATAATTTATAAGCCTGTGTTGTAATCTTGAAAACTACTAAGAGAATAGATCTCAAATGTTCTGACCATCAAGCAAAAAAGGTAACTATGTGAGATGATGGAAACATTATGATGCTAAAACATTATGTTGTATGTCATAAAAATAAAACAATAAATATTTGTTCAAGGAACGTGCAAAAGAATTAATTAAACCTCTTCAAGTGATAGAATTCAAAATGGTAATCAAATTTCAGTTAAACACATAAAAATCTATCAAATTCATGAACAGCAATAATAGCAAGAATAAATTAATTAAGAATATGAAAGACCTCTATAAAGAAAGTGTTGAATATGCTGAGACACTTATGTTGCTAAACAAGAAAATTCAAGCAAGAATGTAAATTTTGCCCCAAATTAATTTAAAATTTTATACAGGCTATAAACATTTTAATAGAAATTTTTTCAAAGTAAAAAATTGACATGTATTTTATTTCATAAAATAAAATAAAACTGAAGCTAAAAAATGAGAGAGCAAAAAAAAAATAGAGAGCAAAGACTAGGGACATTTTTCATTAAAGCTATCAAAGTCCACAACAGATGCATATGACTATAATTTCTGTAGTAAAAGTCTAATAAATAAAATAGCTAATAATGTCATAAAATAGAGAATCTAGAAATGGATTTACAGACATGAGAGTGTTAAGTATCTTTTAGATACAAAATAATATTGGTGAGACTAATTCTTGGATGATGCTTTAGTTTACATTTGAAAAAATAAATTGGTACCTGCATCTCAATTAATCAAAAGTACATTCAAAGTTATGTCATTAAAATCAGATTGTCTTCTATATTGAAAGCACTTTTGTTTTCTAATTTAACAATTAATCTTTTCTTATAGATGTTATGCAGTAAAGCTGAAGTAGAATGTGTGGTTTTTCAAATGCCTTAATAGCTGATAAAATTTTACATTTGTAAAATTAATATATTTTACTGGTACAAAATAGTTTTAAATTATATTTTGAAAAGGTTCCTCCCAAATTTAAATATCAGAAAAAAATGATAAATTTGAAAAACTTTGTGAAATATTTTGAAATAAAGAAATCTTTTCAAAACACGATAATGTATTTGAGAAATTTGAATATATAAGGATCAAAATGGCACAGAAAATAAAATTATTGAGGGTTAATAAAAAAGAGAAATGATAAAGCATATTTAAATAAATGTTATTAGCACATATAGAATTATTAAAATAATAGATCACAGTTCAATACCTCAATGGAGAAAACTGATACAACTTCTAGTAAGGCATTGTAGCATTTATCTTGTTTCCTCCAGAGATTACAGAAGGAAGACAGCAGAGGAATGAAAAAGTGAAGACTTGATGACAAAAAGAATAAATCAAAGGAGATACACAAATGGGAGATTTTAATAACTTTTTGAAAATTTTAGTGTAAAGAGCAGAAAAGTGAATGACTCTCATATCTTGCTAATGCGATCAACCCATCAAGACCAGATTGTGCAAGGCCCAACTTTGATTTGAGAGATGATTGTTTATTTTCAACTTCCACTCAGCATTTCATTCCATTTCATTCTGTAGCATACTCTTCTGTGTTTAATATATATCTTTGGGTTTGGGTATCTTCTTGAGACTGAAGCAAGATGATGGAGACATAATTTAAAAAAAAATATATAGATCACCTAGTATATACAACCTGATTAGAGAGTTGTAACACTAGCCAAGAATTTGGTGATAAAAGAGAATGATATATAAAGAAAATAAAGCAAATTCCAAAATGAGGTCATTATTAACTCCAGGGAAAACAGAAAATTGAACCAGAAATAAAACCTATACCATACACAATATTCACTGAGCTAAAATGATGTAATCAGTGAATATGAAGTTAGCCCAAAATTAAGATAAATCTACATTGGAAAGATGGTTGAAGAGAATTGAATGTGTCCATGGGGCAGGGTAGGATGAGAAGAATGTTGAAAGAGAGTTCAATCATCCTCTGACCTATTAGGAAATGGATAGTTAATATCTGAAATTGAAAAATCAAGTGGTAAAATAGCATATTATTTAAAATCAAGTAGTAAAATTAGAATCCACAAAGTTGCTGATATACTATTTAGAAACATGAAGTTAAATTAATTAAACACCAAAATAAACTCTAAAAAATTGAACTTGGTTATCTTAGGATAAGATAGGGACGGAAAGAAATGCTATATTTTTTTGCTAATTATCCTTGTTTGAATGGAACCTTTAAGCCATGCTAATGTATATGTATTATTTTGCTAAAAATCACCATGAAGTCAAAAGACATGAGCTGGAAAATCAAAATAAATTGAAAAAATTAATAAGCACTTGAAAAGATGAAAAATTTCAATAAATAATCAAGCATTTAAATTTCAACAAATTTTTCACTTATATTGGCAATAATTTATAAATTATAATATATCAAGATTTAGTGAAAATATAGAAAAAGCACATTTATAAAATGCTGGTAGAATGATGTTAATTCACTTACTTCTTTGGTAGGAAAAAGAGGCAATTTATATCAAACTTTAAAGCATGACTCTTTGATCTAACAAATCTACTTTTATAATATTTTCTAAGGGAATCATGAGAAACATATGTATATATGTGTGTGTATACCTCTCATGAAATACATACATATATATGTATATATATGTATATATACATATATATATATACCTACATATATATACCTACACACAGACACATTTAGAAAGAGAGAGAACTTATATGTGGCATTGTTCATTTAATTTCAGTTTCTTTGTATTTGTTAGTAGTGTAATGAAATATGATTGGTAACTGTGCATTGACTTTGTATTCTGTAACCTTGTGAAACTTAGTTACTAGTTCTACGATTATTACTTTTTTTTTGTAGGTTCCTTGGGATCGTCTATGTAGACAATTAAGCCACTACATACAGGGTTGATTTTGTTTATTTTTTTCTAACTTGAATGCTTTTTATTTTCTTGCCTTATTGCAATGGGTAGAAATTCCAGGGCTATATTTAATATGATTGGAGAGATTGAACATTCATGTTTTATTTTTTAACAGAACATATCTTAGAGAAAAGACATTCAATATTTCACCTTGAAGTTTAATATTAGCTGCATTTTTAAAATTAATGCCTTTCATCAAGCTAAATAATTCCCCTTTATTGTTAGTTTTTAGAGACTTTTTATCCTGAATGAGTGTTAGACTTTACCAAATGCTTTATCTACATTAATTGATATGGTTACATGCTTTTTCTTCATAGGCCAATTGTAGGTGCATTCCCAAAAATGGATTGTTAGTGTTGAAGCAGCTTTACATGCCTGAAATAAAACTTACTTGGTCATTGTGTATAATAATTTTATGCATTCTTGAGTTTGATTCTCTAATTTTGTGGTGACAATTTTGCATCTAAGGTCATGAGAAACACTAGATTTTCTTTTTAGTTGTACTGTCTTTGTCTGATTTAGGTATCAGGATAATAAATCTAGCCTTATAAAGTATCTTTGGAAATGTTCCCTTCTATTTTCTGGATGAGACCATATAATATTGGTTATTAATTTTCTTTAAAGAGTATTTGGTGGAATTGTATAGTGCAGCAATTTGGGCTTAAATATTTCTATTTGGGGTGCTTTTTAATTTTGAAGTGATTAATAGAAATAGATTGTTTATCCCTCTTGAATAACTTTTTTGACATTTGAGTTTTTTAAGAAATTGAATCATGTTTTCAAATGTCAAATATATGAATATAGCATTGTTCATATTATCTCTTTATTATTGTTTTTTTTTCTTTCATAAGAGCACTAATTTTATTCGCTAAGGCTATGCTCTCCTTCCCTAATCACATTCCAAAGGCCCCACCTCATTTTTTTTTCAATCCCCTGTAATTATTTTTTTTAATTTACTTATTGATTCATTGAACAATGGAGAACAGCTATTGTTTCTCTGGTTGTGCACAAAGTAGAGTCACACCATCTGTGCATTCATACATGTACACAGGACAATGATGTCTGTCACACATTCTGTTATTATTCTCACCCCCCCACCCCGACCCCACCCCTCCCTTCCCTCTATGCTATCTATCCTTCCTCCCTTCTTGCCACCCTTCCCCCCCACATTATGCATCATCATTCATTTATCAGAGAGACCATTCGGCCTTTGGATTTTTGGGATTGGCTAATCTCACTTAGCATAACAGTCTCCAACATCATCCATTTACCTACAAATGCCATAATCTTATTCTTCTTTATGGCTGAGTAATATTCCATTGTGTATATATAACAGAGGTTCTTTATCCATTCATCTGTTGAAGGGCATCTAGGTTGGTTCGACAATCTAGCTATTGTGAATTGAGCAGCTATGAACATTGATGTGGCTGCATCACTGTAGTAATCTGATTTTAAGTCGTTTGGGTATAGGCCAAGGAGTGGGATAGCTGAGTCAAATGGTGGATCCATTCCAAGGTTTCTAAGGAATCTCCACATTGCTTTCCAGAGTGGCTGCACCAACTTGCACTCCCACCAGCAATGTATGAGTGTACCCTTTTCCCCACATCCTCACCAACACCTGTTGTTGCCTGTATTCTTAATAAAAGACATTCTAATTGGGGTAAGATGAAATCTTAAGGTGGTTTTGATTTGCATTTCTCTGATAACGAGGGATGTTGAACATTTTTTCATAAATCTGTTGATTGCTTGTAAATCTTCCTCTGTAAAGTGTCTGTTCATTTCCTTGGCCCATTTATTGATTGGGTTATTAGTGTTCTTGGTGTAAAGATTTTTGAGTACTTTGTAGATTCTGGAGATTAGTGCTCTATCTGAAGTGTGTGTAGCAAAGATTTTCTCCCACTCTGAAGGCTCTCTCTTCACATTGCTGATTGTTTCCTTTGCTGAGAAAAAGCTTTTTAGTTTGACTCTATCCCAATCATTGATTCGTGCTTTTATTTCTTGTGCTTTGGGAGTCATGTTAAGGAAATCTGGTCCTAGGCCAACATGATGAAGATTTGGACCTATTTTCTCTTCTATTAGGTGCAGAGTCTCTGGTCTAATTTATAGGTCCTTGATTCACTTTGAGTTGAGTTTTGTACAGGGTAAGAGATATGGGTTTAGTTTCATTTTGCTGCATATGGATTTCCAATTTTCCCAGCACCATTTGTTGAAGAGGCTGTCTTTTCTCCATTGTATGTTTTTGGCTCCTTTGTCAAGTATGAGATACCTGTATTTATGTGGGTTTGTCTCTGTGTCCTCTATTCTGTACTATTGATCTACCTGTCTATTTTCATGCCAATACCATGCTGTTTTTGTTACTATTGCTCTGTAGTATAGTTGAAAGTCTGGTATTGTGATACCCCCTGCTTCACTCTTCTTGCTAAGGATTGCTTTAGCTATTCTGGGTCTCTTATTCCTCCATATGAATTTCATGATTGCTTGCTCTATTTCTATGAGGTCTGTCATTGGGATTTTAATTGGAATTGCATTGAATTTGTATAGCACTTTTGGAAGTATGGCCATTTTGACAATATTAATTCTGCCTATCCAAGAATATGGGAGATCTTTCCATCTTCTCAGATTCTCTTTAGCTTCTTTCTTTAGTGTTCTGTAGTTCTCATTGTAGAGGTCTTTCACTTCTTTTGTTACATTGATTCCCAAGTATTTTATTTTATTTTTTTTGAGGTTATTGTGAATGGGGTAGTTTTCCTAACTTCTCTCTCAGATGCATCACTTACGAATAAAAATGCATTAGATTTATGAGCATTAATTTTATATCCTGCTACTTTGCTGAATTCATTTATGAGTTCCAGAAGTTTTCTGGTGGAATTCTTAGGGTCTTCTAAATAGAGAATCATGTCATCAGCAAATAGGGATAGTTTGAGCTCTTCTTTTCCTATTTGTATTCCTCTAATTTCTTTGGTCTGTCTAATTGCTCTGGCTAGAGTTTCAAGGACAATGTTGAATAGTAGTGGCGAAAGAGGGCATCCCTGCCTTGTTCCAGTTCTCAGGGGGAATGCTTTCAATTTTTCTCCATTTAGAATGATGTTAGCTGTGCGCTTAGCATAGATAGCCTTTACAATGTTAAGGCATGTCCCCACTATCCCTATTTTTTCCAGTGTTTTGAGCATGAAGGGGTGCTGTATTTTATCAAATGCTTTCTCTGCATCTATTGAAATAATCATGTGATTCTTGACTTTAAGTCTGTTGATGTGGTGAATTACATTTATTGATTTCTGCATGTTGAACCAACCTTGCATCCGTGGGATGAAACCCACTTGATCATGGTGCACTCTTTTTAATATGCTTTTGTATGCGATTTGCTAAAATTTTGTTAAGAATTTTTGCATCTATGTTCATTAGAGATATGGGTCTGAAATTTTCTTTCTTTGATGTGTCCTTCTCTGGTGTTGGTATCAGGGTGATATTATCTTCATAGAATGAGTTTGGAAGGGTTCCCTCCTCCTCTATTTCATGAAATACTTTGAGGAGTATTGGAATGAGCTCTTCTTTGAAGGTCTTGTAGAACTCGGCTGTGAATCCATCTGGTCCTGGACTTTTCTTTGTTGGTAGGCTTTTGATGACTTCTTCTATTTCATTGCTTGAAATTGATCTATTTAAGTTGTGTATGTCCTCCAGATTCAGTTTGGGTGGCTCATGTGCCTCTAGGAACCTGTCGATGTCTTCCAGGTTTTCTATTTTGTTGGAGTATAAATTTTCAAAGGAGCTTCTTTTTATGTTTTGTATTTCAATTGTGTCCGTTGTAATATTTCCATTTCCATCATGAATTTTAGTAATTTGGAGTTTCTCTCTCCTTCTCTTCGTTAGCATGGCTAAGGGTTTATCAATTTTGTTTATTTTTTCAAAGAACCAACTTTTTGTTTTGTCAATTTTTTGAATTGTTTCTTTTGTTTCAATTTCATTGATTTCAGCTCTGATTTTGATTATTTCCTGTCTTCTACTACTTTTGGTGATGATCTGTTCCTCTTTTTCTAGGGCTTTGAGATGTAATGTGAGGTCATTATTTGTTGACTTTTCATTCTTTTATTAAATGCACTCCATGCAATGAATTTTCCTCTTAGCAGTGCTTTCATAGTGTCCCAGAGATTTTGATATGTTGTATCTTTATTCTCGTTGACCTCTAAGAATCTTTTAATTTCCCCCTTAATGTCTTCTGTTATCCATGCATCATTCAATAGCATATTATTTAATCTCCAGGTCTTGGAGTAGTTTCTGTTTTTAACTTTATCATTGATATCTAATTTCATTACATTATGATCTGATAGTATACAAGGTAGTATCTCTATGTTTTTGTATTTGCTAAGAGTATTTGTGGCAGAACATATGGTCTATTTTAGAGAAGGAGCCATGAGCTGCTGAGAAGAAAGCGTATTCACTTTTTGATGGATGGAATATTCTATATATGTCTGTTAAGTCTAAATTAGTGATTGTGTCATTGAGTCCTATGGTTTCTTTGTTCAATTTTTGCTTGGAAGATCTGTCCAACGGTGAGAGAGGAGGATTAAAGTCCCCCAGTATTATTGTGTTTTGTCTCCATTTGGCTCCTGAAATTGAGAAGGATCTGATTGATGGTCATGGATGCACCATTGTTTGGTGCATAAATATTTATGATTGTTTTGTCTTGCTGATTGATGCTTCCTTTAAGCAGTATGAAATGTCCTTCTTTATCCCTTCTGACTAACTTTGGCCTGAAGTCTGCTTTATCTGAAATTAGAATGGAAACCCCAGCTTTTTTACTCAGTCCATGTGCATGGTATGCTTTTTCCCAACCTTTCACCTTTAGTCTGTGGGCATGTTTTTCTATCAGATGAGTCTCTTGAAGGCAGCATATTGTTGGGTCTTTCTTTTTAATCCAATCTGCCAGTCTATGTCTTTTGATTGATGAGTTTAGGCCATTTACATTCAGGATTATTATTGAGATATGATTTGTATTCCCGGTCATTTTAGCTTTTTTGGGATTTTTAGCTTAAATTGTTTCTCCTTTGATTGATTCTTTCTTCAGGGTATTCCCTCCCCATGATGACTGAGTTTGTTATTTTTCGTTTCTTCCTCTTCAAATATTTTGTTGAAAATGTTCTGTAGGGCAGGCTTTCTATTTGTGAATTCTTTAAGCTTTTGTTTATCATGGAAGGATTTTATTTCATCATCAAATCTGAAGGTACGTTTTGCTGGGTATAAGATGCTTGGTTGGCATCTGTTTTCTTTCAGAGCTTGAAATATGTTGTTCTAGGCCCTTCTTGCTTTTAGGGTCTGGGTTGAGAAATCTGCTGATATCCGTATTGGTTTCCCCCTGTAGGTAATCTGATGCTTTTCTCGCAGCCTTTAAAATTCTATCTTTGTTTTGTATGTTAGGTATTTTCATTATAATGTGCCTTGGTGTGGATCTGTTGTAATTCTGTGCGTTTGTTGTCCTGTAAGCCTCTTGTAATTGTTTTTCTATCTCATTTATCATATTTGGGAAATTTTCTGATATTATTTCATTGAATAGATTATTCATACCCTTGGTTTGTATCTCTGTGCCTTCCTCAATCCCAATAACTCTTCAATTTGGTCTTTTCATGATGTCCCATATTTCTTGGAGGTTTCGTTCATGATTCCTAACCATCTTCTCTGTTTGTTCGACTTTGTTTTCAAGATTAAATATATTTTCTTCATTGTCTGAGGTTCTGTCTTCCAAGTGATCTATTCTGTTAATTATGTTTTCTATTGAGTTTTTAACTTGGTTTATTGTTTCCTTCATTTCCTTGTTTCCTTCAAGGATTTCTGTTTGTTTGTTTTTTTCAGAACTTCTATCTCTTTATTGAAATGATTTTTTGCTTCCTGCAATTGCTCTATTAGCTGATTATTCATAGCCTGAATCTGCTCTCTCGTCACATCATTCTCTTCTCAGACCATTTTAATTATGAACATTCTGAACTCCCTTCCTGTCATTCCTTCTACCATGCTGTCTTCGCGTTCTCTTGATATATCATCTAGGTTTAATTGGGACACTTTCTTCCCGTGTTTTCTCAAGTTGCTCGTGTATCTTCCCCTCTAGTAGTGCGAATCAGAGGGATGCAATTTCCCTGTAAAGACTTAAAGTGTCCCTGCAGATTTCCAGTAACTCACCTGATGTTTGAGAGGTGCTTGATCAAGCGGTGACCTAAGAAAGCTGCTGCCCCACTACCTCCAGGTTGGGAATGATCAATGCTTCTGGGCAGAGGCAGCCTGGTTTTGATAGACAATCAGATACAGCAAGGTGCTAGACCCCAGGCCAGGGTGTGGACCTGGGCACTAGACCAAGTTGGGGTGAGGGCACAGAACTGTGCTCAGTGATGGAGACACTAGACTTGAGAGCCCAGGCAGGCCTGAACTCCTCGCTGGGGGCTCAGGCAGTGGCAGGTGGTTGCTCTCTCCCGGGGATGCTGTAAAATGGCGCCGAAGGGCCTAAACTCCCCACTGGAGCTGGTGACTCCAGCCGCTCCAGGCCAGATCCCTCCAGGATTCACCACGTAGTGGCTCAGAAGACCGGAGCTCAGCTCTGAGGACTCAGGCAGCCGCAGATGGTCGCTCTCTGCCAGGGAAGCTGCAAAATGGCACCAAAGGGTCCAAACTCCCCGCTGGAGCGACTCCAGCCGCTCCAGACTAGACCTCTCCAGGATCTGCCGCACAGTGGCTTCTTAATTATTGTTAATGGCAGAAAGATCTATCCTTTTTCTTATTCCTGATATTGATGATTTGTATCTTTTTAAATCTTTATGAATCCTACTCTAGGTTTTTAAACTTTAGTGATTTTTTTTCTTAAGAATAATCTTTTTGTTCATTGATTTTTTCCTCCATTTCTTTCTTGTTTTTAATTTTGTTGATTTCTTCCCTTGTCATTTTTTTCTTCTACTTAGTTTGCTTTATTTTGCTCTTTATTGTCCATGATTTTATGTTTTGGGATCATTCACATTAATTTGAGACTTTCTTTTTCTTTTGGTTAAATGTAATCTGATGGTACTATAAATTTTCCTTCTAGTATTGTTTTAGCTGCATTCTACATATTTTGATAGGTTGGGTTTTCAGTTTCATGTCTTTTATGTATCTTTTTACTTCCTTTAAGACTTCCTCTTCTACCTCCAAGTTATCTAGAAATGTTTGGAATAATTTCTAAGTGTTTTAATAATTTTTTTCTTCCTTTCTGTATTGATTTGATTCCACTTTGTGTGATTCCACTTCTTTTACATTTCTCAAATGTTTGTTCTATGGCCCAGGATTTGGTCCATCTTATCGAATGCTCCATGAATACTTGAGTTAAATGTGTATTCTTCTAATGTGAAGTCTTCTACACATCTTAATCAAATCCTGGTGGTTTAGTGTGTTAATTTTTTCTATATCATGCTGATTTTGTTTCTGTTAGTCCTGTTAATCACTGAGAGCGGGATGCTGAATCCCCAAATATAATTACGGATTTGCCTACTTTAGCTGTCAGTCTTTGCTTTATGTATTTTGAGGCTCTGTTATTTGGTATGTACACATCTACTTAGCATTGTTGTGCCTTCTAACAAATTGGTCATTATTTTAGTCTATAATGAATCCAACAATTTGCTTTGCTTTGAAGTCAATAATAGCAATTCCTGCTTTTTAAAACAATTCATGTTTACATGGTTACATGTCATTGCATTTGAGGTGAGTTTATTTAGATAACACATATTAGATAGTAATTTTTAGTCTACTCCACCAAACTCTTTTAATTTGTGTATTAGATCATTTATGTTTAAGGTACCTATTGATCATTTAGGACTCAGTCAGTCATTTTGTTAATTATTTTCAGATTCATTTCCAACAAATAATGGACCTGGAGATAATCTTCCATCAACATTGAATAAAGACTAGAATGAATGCATCCTCCATATTCTGATATAAAATAAAAATTTGAAATGTAAATTTATACATGGTTGGGGATAAACAAAATAATAAATGACCCTCAAATCAAATAGACTATTTTTGGGCATGGACTTTAGTGAGAAGCAATATTATAGAAAAAAATGTTGAGTTCTTAAATCAAACTACACTATGGGTTCAAATTTTGTCTTCATTATTCTTTGGTTGTGTGTCCTTGGGCACAAAAGTAACTCTCTGAATGTTAGTCTTTTCATTGTTATAAGAGATAATAATGTCCAATTTAAAAATTATTTGAAAAGATGAAATTAGACCATAATGGAAGGTTCTGAGAACATTTTTAATCCTCCTAACATAAGACAGATCTTTATCCTCTTCTGTTTTAGGTTCTTCAAAACCTTTTAACTATGAGGATTTATCAAAGCAAGAATAGAGCTTTAGATAAATTCAGATATTATTTTTTTCAGTCCTGAAATTTCCATTTGATTCTATTTCTATCTTTTCTGCTGAGATCTCCTATAATAAATAGTACATATTTTGTTCAGATTATTGAGCATAATTTTAATGAGTGTTTATGATCATTAGCTGTTAATTCCAATATTTGAGTCATCTGGTCAGTTTTGTTCATTGTTTTTAATAATGGGTTACATTTTCCTCTTTCTTCATATGATGAGTAATTCAGGATTATACCCTGGACTTTGTGAATATTATCTTGTAGAGATTCTGGATTCTTCTATATTCCTCTGAAGAGGAATGTTGATCAGGCAATTAACTTGGCATCAAACAGTAAACTTCATCTCTTGGGCAATAACTCAAGTCTCAGTTCAGTTATTTAGCCTTAGTTGGGCTGATTGTAGCCTGTCTTCTTCACCATTTGTGTTTATAGAGTCAACCACATAATTTGAAAGAGCTATGTACAGAATTTGACTCCCTACCCTTTCTTCTCCTTTCTAATATTCTTCCAACCCCTCACCTTCCAATAGCTATAGTTACCCTGAATGTATTCTGCTGGTAGATTACAGTTTCACATATGACTCAATCCCCTACACATCCCCCTCCCACCACACACACATACATGGAAGAAAAACACCAAATGTTATTCACCTTTTCCAAATATACACTTTCTTACAAAATGTACCTGTTTTTGTTCACTCTTCAGCCTTCAGGTAGTTATTCTTTAATTTTTATTTTGGAGGTTATTATTGTTATCTGCAGAAGAGTTAGGTTGAACATGAGCTGATTTGGTCATTATCAGAAGCAAGCAGACCCCCCAAGGCTATAGATAATTAATTTTCACTTATAAAAAGCTTTCCTTTCTTTTTTTTCTTCAGATATGATGCTTCTCATGCACATCTGAAGGAAGCCACGTATCTCAGAATTCCAATCCACCTCTTTGAATATACTTGGGGAATGTTTCCTACAAAAGGTACTCCTGGTAACTAGAGCTGTCTGGTTAGCCTCAGGCAAAACAGAAAACTGCACCTGAGCTCACACTGAATAAGATAACCATGGCACTAGGGGACTACACTGCCCAGAAACCAATTAAGTCTGAGGGAAGGGCGGGATTTTCTTCAATTGACTGCTGGAGATACTGACAGAAGCACTGACCACAGTGAGTTTGATGCTGGGCTCACACTTCTTAAATGTAAATAAGGATTCATGACTGGGAAGACTAATCCACTACAGGACCTGGAAGGCTCTTCTGCTTGCAGGACTTCGTGCTTAGTAATACTCAAGGAATCGTGATCTTTTGAGCTAAGATCACCACATTCTTTTTTGACTTTGAAACCATGTTAGAACTTATCTCTTTTAAACCATCATTTTACTTACCAGTATCCAGAGGTCCAAAATCAAGAGCTCCTAAGAGAACACAGAAAGGGGCAGAACTGCCATTCGAATGTGGTTAAGTCTCATTCTTGCAATCTGCTGCTCAGCCACACATTCAGTATTTGAGAGACATTGTGCTCTATAGAGCATTCTCAGCCTTTCTCAAGGTTAGACTCTAAAGTGTTCTGAGAGGAAGAAAACAGTCTGCTCAGTGATGTGATCACAGGCTCCTGGATTCAGTAATATGACAGACAGTGTGATCATTGCATTTAATGGATGGCTGTTCTCCAAAATCTGGCTGGCAAGTAAGGACATGTGAACTCGGCTCTCCTCACTCCCCACCCACTTTCTGTTACCATTTCTGTGGCTCTGGGCTCTCACTCCACATGTGTACCTAGGATTCAGATTCATAGAGGCTAGTCTTCATGTGAGACAAACAGCAAAAAAGAACTGGCTGCAGTTAGGTAAAGTCTCACTTGTAAACTCTCCCCAATTAAGTGATGGGTGTTTCATACCTAACAATTTCAACCATTCAATTGTTGTCTAAAAATATAAAAACAGGTTCTGACTCATCAGTCTTTCTTGGTTATACTGTAGGAAATGGAACTGATCCATTCAGTTAGAATAGAAAGTTTTCTAGGTAAGAAATCTCATCTTAAGACCTGACTACTATCCCAGGATGATCTGGTAGAAGTTCAAAGTCCTCAGCATGGACAAGTCAAAGTAGATGTAGTTTCACATTGTAAGAGTTGAAAAAAAATAAAAATTAATTCTGCCTATCTTTAATAGCTAATACCTCTGGTCTCCAGGCAGGAGAGATTCTCAGGTGTTACCCACTTTATCATAGCATTCCACGACTCTCCTTTTATCTTGTGTCCTTCTCTTCTTTCCAAGATCATAAATCAACACAGACAGGTCTTCATTCTTCTTTAAAAGAGAAGGGAGGGGGAAGTCTAGACTTCTCCTATTTTATGGCAAAGTTAACAATCTGATAAATTTAACTATCATGCTCTTAGGTAAAAACTGGAACTATTTCAATGCTTCAGTGGACAATCTGTAGCCAGGGACATTTGCAGCACCCAACCAAAGTCTTTTTGACATTTCTCTTTACTGCAAAACCAGGAAGGAAGTCCATGTGGGAAAATGGCAGATTGTTCAAGAGACTTCAGATTCCAGAGAAGGGTCAGAGTCAAATCCAAGAGTATGTGACAGCTGAAATTGTCCATGATTTACTAATTGTTGAAGGCAGCGACCCGGTCATAAAGAGCAAAGGCCAAAGGGAAGGCTTGGTGCCCATTGCTGGCATTAGGTTTCTGTCTCCAGAGAAGACAGCAGAAAACTGAAGAACATTTGGAAATAATTAGGGGGAATAAAGAAACTTGAAGCTAAGTGGTGGGGTGGGGGATGAAGGCTATACTATTCCTTAAAATAAATACTAATTGTTTAGCTTTACCAAAGATTCTGCTTCTCCTTGAGTTTTTTATCCTCCACATAACATGTACATGGCTGATACAAGTGCAGCCTCAACCTTCTGTTTTTAGCAACATTAAGGATCACATCTGAAGAATAATGCAGCTTCAAAAAATAAAAGGAATCAGATCATGCTGTGATTTCCTCAAGGATGGTCTGGACCTGAGATACAGAGAAAATCATTGGCTTTTGAAGTCAGACATGACATTCAAATCTTCACTGCACTACTTACAAGCTGTGCGACCCTGGGAAAGTCAGATATCTCCAGCCAGATATCTGTCTCCTCATGTGTCAGATGTAGCT
Organism: Glaucomys volans; assembly: GCA_020662805.1. Lineage (NCBI taxonomy): Eukaryota > Metazoa > Chordata > Mammalia > Rodentia > Sciuridae > Glaucomys > Glaucomys volans. The sequence continues at coordinate 123,756 of JAJEJO010000159.1, read as the reverse complement.
GATACCTCCACCTTTGCAACTGATATAAGAGTGAAATGAAATAAAACGTGAGCCGGGCACTGTGGGACATGCTTGTAATCCCAGAGGCTGAGGCAGGAGGATCATGAGTTCAAATTCTCAGTGAGACTCTGTTTCTAAATAAAATACAAAATAGGACTGTGGATGTGGATGTGGGTTGAATGCCCCTGAGTTCAATCCCCAGTACCCATCCTCTCAAAAAAAAAAATAATGTGCAAAAAAGCTGTTTACCCTCCACACTCAGCATAGACCTGTGTCTTTTTCTTTATGCCTTGTACATAAACATCACAAATACAATAAGTTACTTTTATCAGCCGAGCATTCCAGAAATCAAGGCATATGATAAAACCACAGTTCCTAAAGCAGCATGTGCTGTCTTCAGAACAGGCATATAGATGGATGATTTGAATGAATGGATGATGAGAATCCAAAACATTGTCTTATTCATAGGCAAAAATAAACTCATATTTGGAAAAATAAAAACAATTTTATGCCAAGATTCTGAATAACAATAATGTGATCCTGGAGTTGGAAAGGTTTTTGTAAAAAAAAAAAAAAAAATCCAGTTATGTAACAAAGGAACAAAGAAAATAATAGAAATTTAAACATTGCAAATTTAAAACTTCTTTATAGCAAACATATCATAAGCAAAGGCAAAACATAAGAAATTATCTAGGAGGAAATTCTTACAGCTGCAAAATTATAAGATACAAAACAGACCAAAGATAAGCACATGAAACTTTTGATTGTTTCTTACATAGCTATAAGAATAAGCTCAAAAGCCAATAGAAATATAGTTTAAAGAATATGAAAAGATAATCAGAGAGGATGAAATCAGAATCACTCTATGAAAACTGGCTCTGCCTCATTAGGAATCAGAAAATGTAAATTAAAATAACAATGAACTACATTCTATTACCCATTCAGCAAAGATGATACAGTTTGATGATATCAAGTGCAGACAAGCAGAGGAATGGGGGAGAGTAAATTAGGCATAGCTGCCGATGGCACAATCTACCTGGCAGGCAAGACAGTAGTATCAGATTATTTATCCTACACCCCAGAAATTTCTCTCTGCATATATGTCCTGGAGAAGGACTTGAATATACTCATAAAATTTTTGATGCATATAGACACAAAATATTTTGCATTTGTCATAAAAAGCTCTAGAAATAATTTAAATATCGACTCAGGGAGGAATGGATGAATACAATTCCATGAATACAATTCCATAAGCTCAAAGGAATAAAGTAGATCTACACATATTAATATAATTAATCATATAATTAATATAATTAATGTAATATAATTAATATAACTCAATCACAAATAAACACCCACAACCAATATTATGTATTTTTCCCATCTGGATGTATATATAAAATGTACAGAATTTGAGAATTCCTTCATCAAACTCATTAAAGAGATTGTTCTATTGATGAGAGAATCTCAATGTAGAGAATCAAGAGTTCGGGAAACCATGGTTTAATTGGTAATAGTCTGATTATTTTTAGTTGTAACTTGTTAATTTATTGTTTGCATGAATTTGAAAATAAATATGAATAAATATTGAAAAAAGATAAGAAAAATATGTCAAAATGTAGACAGTGATTGATTTTGGAAGGGTGTGGGTGATGATTTCTGTACATGCCTATAATTTTAAAATGTTTTCCCAGGGAGAAAAATATTCACCATTATTGAATGAATGATTCTCATAAAAATCCCAGGTTATGCCACTAGACACCAAGTTAAACTGGTTCTCGAAAATATACTTACCTTAATCTTTTAAAACTGCATTTGTGAATGTCTATTTTGTATTGTGTATTAAAGTCAAGGGCAGTGCATTGCAGTTCACAAGATGTTACAGTCTTGCAAGCACAGTCTCATTTAACTCTTATGTTAACACTATGAAATAGGTATTATTAGCTCTGTGTATAGACAAGAAGACTGGGTTTCCAAAAAGATAGGCAATTTGTCCAAGTTCACACAGCTGCAAAGTCACGAAGCTGACAGCCCGACACATGTCTGTGGGCATCAGAGTTAATGTTTCTCTCATCATACTAGAGCTTTCTCCATACAAAGATGACTGTTAAAAAAAAAACTGTAAAGCTGCTTCTCTGTGGATTGAATTTGAAATATAAGAAGAAGATTAATTAAATAAGTTTTTAAAAAATCTAGACATTCTGTGGACATACAAAAAACTAAATACAGTTATTAAATCAACCTGATTTGGGAATGAATATTAGGGATACCAAATAAGGCTAGTGTGTGAAAAACTTTTTGCACAAAAAGGAAGATCTTTTGTCCAAACTGTACATTTTTAAACAATGCAACAAAGTAGCATGGAGCTCCAAGATCCAATTGTGTTAACTAGAACTGTCTTACTAAGACACTCAACTTGAAGAAGACTAAGACTATAATTTATTACCTTACCTAACTAGTTTCAGGCACATCTGCATCCAGGGGTTCAAAAGATGTTATCAGATTGCTCAGTTCTTTCTTCCTCTCCTTCCTCTGTCTCCTCCCTCCCTCCCACCTCCATGCTCTTTAAGTACTATAGTAATGCAAGTGGTAGTTTATATTAACTTCATTAACTTTCACTTTCTCCACATTCTTATGGATACATTTTTTTTTTTGCAATTTTAAGGAAAAAAAGAGAGAGAGACTTTTTCCCCTCAGTGTGGGCTCTTTAGAAATATGTTGGCCGGACCACATCCATCTTTGTCACTAGTGGGATCATGCAGTCCTAGGTCTATATTACTATCCTATGCTTCCTGGGGTGGGGATGGACTCAATCTCACTCAAACCAAAGGGATTGAACTGGGTTATTAAAAGATGGATGAGGGCAGGCTAACCAAAGAGATTCTGTGAAGAAAATATCACATGTCCATAACAGAGTCACAGCTTTGGCAGTATTAGGTGTGTAACCATTGGAAAGTCAGTAGAATAACCTGTGGAAGAGCAATGACATTCATAACAACTACCCCATCGCATTCTACTGAGGGTTAAACAAAAGTTGGAGAGAAAATCTGCCTGACATGACATCTGGAAGATAGAAAGTGTCTTATAAGGTTTGATTCCTAATTGAGTAATCCAAGGCAGGGTGGGACAGACAACCTACATCAGCCCATCCCAAAGACTTTCCAAACAGGAAGTCCAGCTTAACAAAATAGCAATCCTATTGAATGTGGAAGATACCTGTGATCCTGTCTCACAATTGTTGTTCTTTTTAAGTCTACTGAAAAGCAGGACTTTTAGTAGAGTCTGTGTGGTCTGGGAATTATAACAACAATAACAAAAACCGCAATAACTAACACTTATTGCATGCCAACGTGCACCAAGTCGTCGAGTAAGTGCTTAACATGCATTTTCTCATGAAGTCTTTCCCATCAGTAATGAAGTAGTATTATTATCATTTCCATTTTACAGATGAAGAAACAGATGTAGTGGGGCCAAGTAATTTGCCAAGGTCAGGCAAATGGCAAGGCTTGGACTTCCATTCCAGTGTGTCTGACTCCAGAGCTGGAGCTCTTACCCAGGCATTGTTCTTTCTCATCCTGCCCTGCACGGCCTCATAATACCCTGAGGAGAAGGCTCGACATGAAATAGCATTTGGCTGCATTCCAATCAGTCAACACATTCATCACTAGACGCACAAAGAGAGCAGGTAGGTTGGATTCCTTGCACTGAACAAAACAATACAGGCAAATACATGCATTGACCTCTAACTTGATTTGGAGATTTAGCAAGCCCTTCTTGAAGAGTTTCCTAACATCTCAGCTGCTGTATTTAAATGGGAATTTTTGTTGATGAGGTCAAGAGGGATCAAAGAAAACTTATCTTTCTAGGTTCTTTTCCTTTCATTAAAAAAAATTATTTAACCATATAGGTTCCAGAGCTATTTCTCATTGGAAAAATTGTGGAGCAGTGCACTGATTCAGAGAAGTGTTGGGACGCTGGGCACAGATGGCTTTAATTATTTGGGCAGCCATTGACAGATGTGATGGTCTAGGTTTCTGCTGCCTTGGACAGGTGTAAGCTATAGGATTTACCCAGAGGGACTTGTGGAGAGACAGAATTGGATAGAGCCCAGCGATGGCCCCTTATTTTGTCTTAATCCACCCCTAGGTGCATAGTTATCATATTTCTTTGCCTCAAGGCATGGTCAAGTCAGTCAAATCTATCAAACCAAGTTTGTGTGCAGAAAAGGAAATCTCAAAGAGAGAAGTACACTGCTAACAATGAGTCTCAAACTCTGCCCAGTATTTGTACTGAGAAGACTTTCTTCCTATCAATTATGGCTTCATAATCAAAAGGATATATGTTTATGTTCCCACTACTGGATCAAAATAAGCCTGCTAACATCTTCAACTGTAGTCCACACATGTAGTTTCAGAGGACTGAATGCCGGCCTATAAAAATCTTCATTATTTTGTTAAACAAAGATTGAGTGAGTGAGTTATGGAACTGAATTGTGTCACTTTGCTCCACATCCCAAAAATTCATATTTTGAAATCCTTGGTCTTAAGAGATCATCAACACCAGGAGGAGGTTTTAGACCTTCTAGCTGATAAAAATGAGAACCCTTATCAGCCCTTATCAGCCAAGGCACCGTCTAGGCACTGACTGGGGAATGCCGTGCTGATTAAAATAGTCCCTTCCCCATGAAGTTTCCATTCTAACTGGGGAGAGGGACAATAAAGGATCATCCATTTCTCTATCCATACAACACGCATGTGTGTGTGTGTGTGTGTGTGTGTGTGTATCCGTGTATATAGTATACAGTCGTTCCCTCTTATCCACAGGGAAGATATTGCGACAGACTTCAGTGGATGCCTAAAGCCATAAAGAATCCCAACCCTCATGCATATATAGTTTTTTTTTCCTTCTATGCATAGACACCTATGATAAAGTTCAGGTAAAAACTTAGACCAAATAACAGATTTATAACAACTAATAATAAAATAGAGCCCTTATAACAATATACTGTTATGAAGTTCTATGAATATGGTCTCTCAAAACATCTCATGGCATTGTGCTTGCCCACCTTATGATGTTTTGAGGTAAGGCAATGCCTGTGTGAAGGGTTGAAGTGAAGTGAATGACCTAGGCATGGTGATGAACCCTACAAGGGTACACAAGAGTTCTTAAACACAGGTGCTGTGAGTACAATCTGATAACCTAGAAGGTGACTCAGTGACTGATGGGTGGGTTGCATATGGAGTATGGATATGATAGACAAAGGAATGATTGATGTTCCAGGCAGGACTTGGCAGGACTTATCAGGACAGAGTGAGAGCTTATCATCAGAATAGGGCACAATGAACACTTAGGAATTGTTCATTTCTGGAATTTTTTACCTACTATTTTCAGGCCATGGTTGACCATAGGTAACTGAATCTACAGAAAGAGGAACCAGGATAAGACAAGACTACTATATACACATATACCTATGTAACCTTATGTGTACATGAGTGTACACATGTAAGCCCACATATGCATATGTGTATATGTGCACATTTACACATGCACACTCATATATTTGTGTACATGCACGTATAAGTTGAGGTGAAGGTAGTACACTAAATGTTATAACAGATTACATCACCTAAGGACTTGTGTCTAGGTACATATATGAATTCAACAGAATCTCTGCAGAGATGGAATTTAACCACTAATCTCCCAACCACCAATCAGGTATTTAAACTGAACTGAACACAGAAAGGAGATTGCCCAGTGGAAAAGTAGAGGAAAGCATCCCAGACCCCCTAGTCTTTGTTTGTAAAAGCAGGTATTATGACTGTGATTGGCCGAATTATGTCACTTTTCTCCATTCCCCCAAAATCCATATTCTGAAAGTCTTAACCCTCAAAACGTTACTGTAATTTGAAATAAGATCTTTAAAGTGGTAGCTAATTTCAAAGATGATCTTAGGATGGACTTCTCCTGCAACATTGTTGATGTCCGCATAAGAAGAGGAAGAGACAGCAGGCGTAGCCTGGCATAGAGAAAAGGCCCTGTGAATACTCAGAGAGAAGGTAGCCATATGCAAGCCAAGGACACAGATCTCATTAGAGATCCACTCTGCCAGCACCTTCATCTTGGACTTCCAGCCTCCAGAACTGGTAGAAAATAATAATGTTAAGCTCACCTGGTCTGTGGTATTTGTGACCATTGTCTTAGAAAACTTATAGAATACCCATTCAGATTGGTAGGAGAAAAGCATATACCTAGTGCAAGGAAAGTTTTCAAAAACTAGTTAATGAAAATCTCTGGTGTTGCTCAGATGTCCCACGTGGGGCAGTTAACACATCTCATGCAACTGCCTAATTTAACCCCGCAGTCCTATGATGTAGATATTGCTATTCCTATATTCCTATGAGGAAACTGAGGCTTGGCAAGGTTAACTCAGTTATCCAGCATTACACAGCTGGTAGAGGAATGTAAATCTGAACCCAGGCAGTCTGGCATGTTCTCAGCTCCAGCACTCTGGAGAGTGGTAAAGAGAAGGCACAGAAAGAGAGAAATAGGCCAACTCATGAAGGGCCTTGTTGGTAGCTACTGAGGCTCAATTATCAGAGAACCAAAAAACTTAAGCCAGCCACCAGAAAACCTGTTACGTCATTATCTATATTTACTAGGACCAACTGTGAAGTTATTCACAGTGCTCACCCACAACTCATCCTTCTGTGCTTCACATAGATACAGCCCTCCCAACCACTAATCTCCCTCCTTGGGTAACACAGACACACACACACACACACACACACTCTCTCTCTCTCTCATACTCACTCATACACTTGCCCCAAACTCCTCAGACAATACAACTTTTTAAGAAGCCCTTTGAAGAATGCCTTAAAGGATTTGAATCAATAATCTCCTCAGATCCGAAACTGGAGCTCCCCGGTTTGCTTTTTAATGATATCTCCCAACTCGGCAATCACAACTGTTTCTTACTGTTCGCTCCTAGCTAGTCTAGTCTATTCTTTGCTTGGCCCATAGAGTCTGTGCTTCTTTTTTTTTTTTTTTAAATAAAGAAACAGACATGGAATTAAGTCTCGGTGTCCCATGTGCTTCATTATCCTGGCTTGTTGGGAATGTGTTAAACATACAGTGTGAGTTTTCATAAGTAGCAGAAAAGGATCAAAGGAACCTACTTTACCAAAGGTTTTTCTTTTCTCTCTCTCTCTCCCTCTCTTTTTTCTTAAACTGAGGTTTGGGTGATTCAAATCACACTAGGTAGTTGAGCTGATAAGATATGGGAGGAGAGATTTCCAGCAGCAGTTTTTATTTCAAGAAAAGAAAACTTTTTAAGTCATAAAATGTTCTTAGGTGTCTTTGATTTTTTTTTTTTCAGTTGAATTGCAAACCTGGAATTAGAAGACGTTTTGAAAAATATGCTTGATGTGAACCCTGGGTAGTTATATAAATAGAGTGAATTGAATGAAGTTACATAGCCCAAAGATTACACTTTGCTATGCTGCTGAGATTTTACATCCAAAAACTTTAAAACTTTAAATGTACTACTTAAAATTACTGGATATATATATACATATATATATATATGTATATATATCTCCTCCTTAATAATAAAGTTTTTGTATTGCTCTTTTGTAAACCTTTGAAGTATTTGTTCCTAGGAGAAGGCAGGAAACAAGAAAGAGTCCTTGGATTGGGAGGATTTGACTAAATCACCCTGAGATGAGATGTAGTGTGAAGTTTATGCAAAATAAACTTACTAGTTTGATCCTGTCTTTGCAACACAGACAGACCTTGTTTCTTAACTTTTGGATTTTCTTTGCCTAATTGGGATTCCAAAGACAAAACTGGAATCAAAAAGATCGCAAACTGAGGCACAAGCACAAATTTGTAATGATCATTGTTTGGAATCCGATTTGTGTTTAGGGCTCTGAGACATTGTCCTCCTTAATGCTCTTTTTAGAAAACATTACTTCTCAAGCTCCAATTTTGCTAAATAAAAACTGATCCCTTCTCTCCTTTCATTTTGCAATGGTGTCATTTTCACCAAAGGGATGACTCTGAATATTTGCAGATTCATGTCTTTGATGTGTATTGGCAGACACTTCTTCCTTTTTGGGGACATCAGTGAAGTGGTTAAAACTTCACATGAAAGCTCAGAGAAGAATATTTGGGTATGAAAAAAGGTTATAATGAATCACTACCTTTAAAAGATTTTTGTTGTATTTTCATTGATTATTAATGCAAACTTTAAAAAGAATCAGGCTGTGCCCACAATTTCTATGTCCTGCTTTTGTTGCTTTACAGTGATTGAACATTTTTTTACATTATAATCATAATGAAATATTTTAGCTTCTAAATCTTCATTGAGGTGTAATTTGTACATAAGATTCATCCACTTCAAGTGTATAGTTCAAAGATATTTGGCAAATATATACGCTCATATAAATACCATCTGAACCAAGATATAGAACATTCCTGTCAAACCCCAAAATCACCTTATTCTCTTTCCAGTCAATCATCATTATTACCAGCCCCAATTAACCACTGGTATGCTCACTAAAGTCCATGTTAGTATTTCCCTTTTGACAATTTCATATGAATGGATTCACACAGTATGCATGCCTGGCTTCTTCACTCAGCATATCAGTTTTAAGATTTATCCTTATTGTCATGTGTATCAAGTTCGCTACATTTTATTTATACATATATTCCATTGTATGATTATACAACCATTTGTTTATTTATTCCACTTTTGATACACATCTTGGATGTTTATAGCCTGTGGTTATCATTAATAAAGTTGCTATGAACGTTCTTGCGCATGTTTTCTGTGGACATATGTTTCCATTTTTCTTGGGTAAATACCTAGGAGTGGGATTGCTGGGTGGTAAAGTAAATGAATATTTAACTGTTTAAGAAACTGTCAAATTGTTTTCTAAAGTGGTTGTTCTATTTTGTGTTCCCTTCAGCAATGTAAAAGAGGTTAGTCACTCCATATTCTGGCCAACATTTGGTATTGACAGTCCTCTGGATTTTAGTCATTCTGAGGTTTGTGCAGTGATCTCTCATTTTGGTTTTACTTAGATTCTTTAATGACTCATAATTTTTAACATATTTTTACATGCCAAGTGGATATTTTTATTTCTTTTGTGTCTGTTTAAAGATTTTTCACTTTTTATTGGGTCACTTATCTTATTATTATTGGTTTGTAAGAGTTCTTTATATATTCTGGACACAAGTTCTTCTTAATCATACATAGGTATTGAATTTTTACTGAACCATGACTTACATTTTCATAGTCTTTACAATGACTTGACTATGACTTTCAAGGGGAAGAACATTTTCATTTTAAAATGTTTAATTTATTGATTTTTTTCTTTTTAGATGATGTGTTTTGTGTCCTAAGAAATCCTTGCCTACTTCAAGACTGTAAAGATGTTTCATCTACGTTTTCTAAAAATTACATAGTTTTCATTTTTATATATAGGTTTTATATTCATTTTATATATAGGTTTTATATTCATTATGTGATATAATATAAAGGTAAGGATTCATTTTTCATTTGTATCCACAGCCAATTGTTTCTATCTAGCAGATTGAAAGATCATTCTTTTTCCATTGAATTGCTTTGGCATATATGTAGGTATATTCAGGAAATTTGTTCTACTCTGTTGATCTGTATGTACACTCTTATGTTAATAACACACTGGTTTGGTTAGCTTTACAATATGTCTGGAAGTCAGGTAGTGTGATCCTTTCAATTTATTTTTCCAGATTACTTTAGCTATTCTGTTTTCTGCATTTTCATGTGAATTTTAGAATTATCTTACTAATCTTTCTTTTTTAAAGTCTGCAAGGATTTCAAGAGGGTTTCACTGAATCTATTGATCAACTTGGAGGAATCAACATAATGGCATCAACTCTCCCAATACTAAGATATATATCTTCTTTTATTTAGATCTTATTTAATTGATCTCAGCAATGTTTTATAGGTCTCAGTGTGTAATTCTTGAACATATTTTGTTAATTTTATCCCTAAGTAGTTCTTGCATAAAATCAGTTTTAATTGCTGTATAATATTCCCTGAGGTAAAACACTGTTGTTATTCAACCATTCTACCCCTTCTTTATAGATAGTTGACAGTTTTATTCTAATGTAATTAATGTGATAAAAAACATCTGTGCATAAATCAGTTCTTGCATTGAAAATTAGTTTACTTACATAAATTTCTAGAAAAGAAGGTATTGATTTGCATTTCTCTTATTACTAGAGATGTTGAACATTTTTTCATATATCTGTTGATTGCTTGTAGATCCTCTTCTGTGAAGTGTCTGCTCATTTCCTTAGCCCATTTATTGATTGGGTTATTTGTATTCTTGGTGTAGAGTTTTTTGAGTTCTTTATATATTTTGGAGATTAGTGCTCTATCTGATGTGTATGTGGCAAAGATTTTCTCCCACTCTGTAGGCTCTCTCTTCACATAGATGATTGTTTCCTTTACTGAGAAAAAAACTTTTTAGTTTGAATCTATCACAAGTATTGATTCCTGCTTTTATTTCTTGTGCTTTGGGAGTCATGTTAAGAAAGTCTGGTCCTAGGAAGATATGATGAAGATTTGGACCTACTTTTTCTTCTGTTAGGTACAGGGTCTCTGGTCTAATTCCTAGGTCCTTGATCCATTTTGAGTTGAGAAATGCAAATCAAAACTACCTTAAGATATCATCTCACCCCAATTAGAACAGCTATTACCAAGAATACAAGCAACAACAGGTGTTGATGAGGATGTGAGGGAAAAGGTACACTCATACATTGCTGGTGGGGTTTCAAATTAGTGCAGCCACTCTGGAAAGCGGTGTGGAGATTCCTTAGAAAACTTGGAATGGATCTACCATTTGACCCAGCTATCCCACTCCTTGGCCTATACCCAAAGGACTTAAAATCAGATTACTACAGTGATGCAGCCACATCAGTGTTTTTAGCAGCCCAGTTCACTATAGCTAGATTGTGGAACCAACCTAGATGCCCTTCAATAGATGAATGGATAAAGAAAATGTGGTATATATACACAATGGAATATTATTCAGTCATAAGGAATAATAAAATTATGACATTTGCAGGTAAATGGATGGAATTGGAGAAGATCGTGTTAAGTGAAATAAGCCAATCCCAAAAAACCAAAGGCCGAATGATTTCTCTTAGAAGTGGTTGATGACACAAAGCGGGGATGGGGGGAGGTATGGGAAAAATGGAGAAGGGATGGATTGTATAGAGGAAACTCAGGGTTGGGGAGGGCAGAGAAGGAAAGATAATATAATGAGACAAACATCTTTACCCTATGTATATGTATGAATAGGCAAATTGTATGATTCTACTTTGTGTACAACCAGAAAATGATAGTTGTACTCCATTTGTGTACAATGAACTAAAATAATAAAATAAATTAATTAATTAATAAATTAAACCCTTAAAAAAAAAGTAAAGAAGACATTGGGTCAAAGGGCATGAAAATATTTTAGTTTCTTTATAAACATTAAGTGGCCATTTTTTTTTTTCTTGAAGATAAATTACCTCAGGGTTTGGGAAGGGGAAGTTCGTGGAAAGGGTCTCTGTTGGCAGGTTCTGGGCTCTCAGGGCCTCTCCAGTCCTTGGCTTCTTGGTTAATTTTGTATAATATGGTTTTGTTATCATATTTGTTTTAAGAATAGGCAATCATACATTTTTTTAAAAAAGCAATTTGGAAAAGCACTGAATTAGGTGAACTTGACATCTTACAGTAAATTATTTCATTTGAAGTGGCATCATCTTCTAGTGGCCCGTCTACGTAAGAAACTCAAGGCAGTGGGATTCCAAGCTGCCAGACACCACTCCCCGAAGCAAGGCTTAGCATCCCAGCAGTGTGAGCAGAGTCTGCTCAGGGCCCAGTGCCAGACCCGCACCACTGGATGGGTACAGGAATGAGAGATAGAAAACCCAGAGAGTCAGATGAAGAATCCAAGACTGGGACCTACTTTCATATCTACTTCATCCCAAGAAAGTGGAAACTAAAGCAGGCCACTGAACCCTGACTGTTCCTTATTAGCTGTGTGACCTTGGGACAATTCCCGAACTTCCCTGAGATGCAGTTTCCTTGTAGTTACAACGAGAGCAGAAAACCTCTTAGGGTTTTCTGTGAGGATTTAATGAGATGATGAATATGAAAGTGGCCAGCTCAAAGTCTAGAGACGGACTCAGCCCACAGGGCCACGTGGGCAGATCACAGGCACACCTTCAACTCAAGCAGCTCTGAATCAGACCCATGACAGACGGGAGAGAAAAGAGTGAGGGCCAGGAAAATAAGATGATCGTTTCTAGGCAACCATGGGAAAGGATTAATATAAGGAGCATTTCTCACAAGGGTGCTACACTGGCTACTTCACAGAAGGACTCTGTCAGGTTTAGAAAGTAGGATACAATTATCAATGTACATAGAGGGCCTTTGAATAACTTGCTGTTCTTCAAGTCCTTCCTGCCGTTCTCTCTCTTCTGCTTCTTTCCTTCCTTTCTCTCTCCCTTTCTTCTTCCTTTTCCAAATTTTCAAAGTAGCCAGTGGGAATGATAGGAGAAATATTTTCATTCCAATTTTAGAAATGATCCAACTTCAGTTAAAGGAATTTATGCAGGGTCACCCTGGTCTTTCATATCACTGAGGCCGTGATCTACACCTTATTCTTTTTCTATACCTTCCCAAAAGGTCCTTAGAAAAATGACCGTCAAGTGAAGCACACAAGTCTAAGTCCTGCTCGATCAGAAGGTGTGGACATTTATTCAGAAGGACAATCTCTGACTAAAATCCAAGGTCCCACATGCTACTGAAAGCTTCATAAGCTGGTATGACTCCATGTAAGCATAACTTATATTAAGTGTCTTGGTACATTGTCACATCCCACAGTTAATCCATTCTTTTCTTTGTAATTTTTGAATAATGCATAAACTTTTTTTTCAAGTGAGAAGCAATGCAGGAAAAAAACACTGATTAAAGATAAATTTTCATTTTGCAAAAAAAAAAAATATCTTGAAACTAACTCATCCTCCTGATTGGCTTCAAGTTGCAAGTACTATTAATTGACCTTGGACAACTGACATCTTTTAAAGTCAGAATGGGTGAAATTTTCCTAGGGGCATATTTATCTTAAGTTGAAATGCAACTTGCTGTCTCAGAATATAATTTCAGTCTGGTATTATCTCTGATTGAAGGCAGCAAGGGTTGCCCTGCCTATTAAAAATGTACTTCATTTGGACCCAAAATAAAAATATGTCAAATGCTAAGAGACCCATATTTGAACTTTGACTCTCCAGATTTACAGTGTTCCATTATGGCTATCACAAAAACGGCTCTGTGACTGCAAATAAATAACCACTTTCCTCCTTCCCCAGCTTGTGAACCTTCTTAAGACCATGCTGCAGAGTGCAGGCTGCCTTAGAAAAAAGGGCTTGCTAGGTAAAGAGTGAGATTCCCTTGGTTCCTTGGTACCACCAGTCTTTACTGTGAAAGTCATAAAAATAGGACAGACAGGACATGTTTTGCTTCCGACAATTTGAGGATTGGATTTTCCAACCACCTTTGAACCTTTTGATGTCAAATTCCTCACTGGTAAGCATTCCAAAGCCTGGCAGGGCTCCTGAAATCTGAGAAGTCTCCTCACTCAGAGACACACTGAGTTGAGCTGAAGGCTCACAGATGTGGCCCGGGTCTGACTCCTGAGACTGAATGGAGAGAGCCACAGGAAGTTATTTCCACCATGCCCCCTCACTGCTCTGCCCTTTCCGGGACCTTCTTCTGTCAAGGTACCTTTCTTTTACCTCTTTAGGGAGAAGATTTGTCAGCCAAGAGGGTTCTCTTACCTCCAGCATGTTCTGATGGAGGATACATCTTTCCATGCTAGCTCCACCATGGGGACAGCACTGACTGCCTCTTTCTGATTGTGTCACTCACAGCTGGAGGAGAGTCCAGCCTGGAGATAAATCTCTCACAGCTTGCTCATTCTTCTCCAGGAGGCTGCGAGGAGAATGATCAATGCATTGCTGTAAGGCTGGTTTGCTCAATGAACCAAAGAGAGAGAGAGAGAGAGAGAGACAGAGAGAGAGAGACAGAGAGAGAGAGAGAGAGAGAGAAATTACAAAGAACCCATTTGAATATCTAAATCCCCTCAACTCCTCCTCCTAAGCCATGGACTTGCTCTTAAAATTTCACCGAATGTATCTACAAATGGTGACCTCGGGGAGATGGCTAGCAAAGCCAAAAATGCAATCTCAGGAGGTGACCCAGGCCACTTCCTGAAAATAAAGCCCTGTGTGTATTCCGAAGGAGGTGCCTGTGCACTGTAGCAGCCAGAGCTGACAGTTGTTCTATCCAAGGGAAAGCAAGCCCTGGGACAAATGAGACCTAGAGATTAGCAAGACATCACTGGGGCACTGACAGGTGCAAGAAGACAAGAATTCATTTGCTAAGATGCTGAACTCCTGCTGCAGGCCCCAGGCTGGCAACAATTCTCTCTCTCCAAGAACCTGAAGGTATTTCTGGAGTGGCGGGTCATTTTACATAAGCCAGGGGTCTTTGTTGGGTTTTTTGTGTTGTGCCCTGCTTCACCGTGCATTCCAGGAGTTAGCTTGTCTCTACGGCAACTGGTCACTAATCTAACCTGCCTTATTTCTCTTTAATAGACAGTCTGGAAGTCAGGGCGCAAGCTGTGTCCTCTCCCTGCCCACTGCCAATAACTCCCTCATGCTGAGAACAACACTTAGTAGATACTGTTTTTCCATATCCTGCTCAAAACACCTGGCACATGCCTCGTCATTGGCTCCCTTGAGACCAGTTTTTTCCTTTTCAACTTATCTTTCTTCCATGCTAACTGATCATTTCAAGCCCAGATTTAATAATTTTATTCTCCTCTTAAAAACACATGGTGACGGCCAGGTGCAGTCGTGCATGCCTATAATTCCAGCGGCTCGGGAGGCTGAGGCAGGAGCATCGCAAGTTCAAAGCCATCCTCAGCAACGACAAGGTGTTAAGCAACTCAGTGAGACCCCGTCTCTAACTAAAATACAAAATAGGGCTGGTTCAGTGGTCGAGTGCCCCTGAATCATCAACCATAGAATGAGTTTAATTCTTTGGAAGGATCCAGAAAAGGGCAGCTTTATCACCCTGGTTCCTAGTGTGAAGAGGACATGGAGCCAATGTCACCTGTGATGGACACAGAAAGCCAGCAAAAACATACCTTTATTGTTATGAACCACTGAGATTGGGGATCATTCGTTACTTCAGCCAAACTTAGCCTAAGCTGACTGAAATGGCAAGGTTTCTGTGAAGTCAGGTTGTTTGAAACATAACATGACATTGGGACACTACTGAGCACCAGTCATTTCTTAGAAAGAAGTGTTTTATTTAGTACTTCTCCAAGTTCAAGCCAGTACCATGTGTCTACAGAACTAATAACTAGAGTTGGTGAGAATCGTGACTCTTATGATTCAAAACACATTAGTTTGAGAATTGCCCTATATCTGGGGGAAAGAAAGAATGAAAATCTGGAAAGCAATTGATGATCCCACTGTCTGATGTGGCTTCCAGAATGAGGGAGGAATCTAACATTTAGAAGTTTCTACCGTGCATCAAACACTATAAGAGCTTTGTATTTAACAGGGGTCTCTGTGTGAGCCTAGTGGAAATGTCCAGATGTATCTGACAAGTCTGGGGCTAGTCGGCCAGATGCATTTTGCACAAGGACGTGAAGTGTTTCCTGGGACATAGCTCAGGGAAGGAGCCAGCCCAGTCAGGGCATTCTTGTTCTGAAACCGGCATAGTGGCTGTTGGATTTGTCTACCCACATAGGCCTTGGGGGGTTTGCTGTATCTGAGCACCCAATGAATCACCTTCTCCAAGCTCTGGTCTGCAATGGGATCCCAGAAAGGAATGTGACACAAAGCAGGGAAAGGGATTCTGTCTGTCTCCTCCACCCCACAACATTCTAAAGGCCCCAGGCCCTGTTTAGTTTCAGGAGTTGATTGCCTATTATTACTGGCATACAGCAAATACCTCACTGGCCAGCAATGGAGCTAGGTAGTCGCTTGAAAAGTAGTCACATGGAAATGACGTCATGTGCACACAGAGGCCCAAAGCTCTAGAATTACCATTGTTATTGCTGATGTGACCTCCTTAATACCTATGTGACTAACAACTGCATTTGCCACCAGGTCTACGCAAAGTTCTCTTCCAGGCTGAGCAATATTTGTGAGTAATATTCCTTAATGTAAAAAAATCTAGTCTCCATCCCACCACAGCATGATGGAAAATTGCGTTTCAGAGAGGTAAATTAACTTGCTTAAAGTAACACAGCTTATAAATGATGGAATCAAGGAAGGCAACTCTGGTGACATGAGCAATTAATTATCAATGCAAGACAGCACTCCTGCTTATACAAACAAAGCAAAAAGAGGAAGAAGCAAACAAAAGCAGCCCTGCTTTTTCTGTGCTTGCTTGGTGGAGCCATGTCACCAGCTCTTGTCCCTGGGGGAGAAAATAGCAGCTGTCAGAGGCTGCCCACCTTGCTTTGCCTCTAGCTTGTTCTCTAGCAGCTTCTGCAATTTTTCCCCATGCTGACCCGAGCCTCAGGAGTAATCAAATCAGTAACTGATATTCAGAAAGTAGGTATAGGCTTAGCTGAAGTGGATTTTGTATGTTAATTAAGTGTTTTATGGAACCCCTGAGATCTCAGATGACATCGGTAAATATTCCTTACTGAATCCACAGAATCTGTGAGCGGGCTCTGTGTAATAAAGCAATTTCAATGTCCTGACAGATGGGCCATAGAAATTGGCTGTGTGGCTGTGATTCCAAAAGATTACATACAATGAAAAATCTGGACAATAAGTGCTTTCTCTGATTGCTGTCTATGTGGTTACTTTCTAGAAGGGAAGAACTGGAGAGTTTCAGTTTGTATAACAGGCAGAAGAGGGGTCCTGAGATGTTTGTAGTTCTTTTGTCCTCAAATTAAAAGGAAAAAAGTATTTTCCAGTTCTGCTCCCTGGTTCTTGTATGAACTATTCAGCCCCCTAAAAGCTATTTGTAAAGTGTTTACCAAAGGATAGGAGCGATGAATTCCCCTTCTCCTCCCAAGCACAGAGCTCTCTTTGCCCTATGACTCATCTATAGAGAGACTGTCTGATGCACCCTTTCCACTTTGAGACCAGCATTTCAGGTTCGTAGAATAAGTTCATGTACATAAAACCCCAGAACACACACACACATGCACACACACATAAGATCAATCAATTCAGGGATTCTTCTAGGTCATGATGCTAGATAGATAAATAGAGAGTAAGCAAAACATGCTCAAAACATCTACATAGAGATCTTTTCAATTTGAACAGGAAAACAATTCTGACTTATCATCTGTGATTTATGCCTACCTATGCCTACTGTATTGGAGAATAAAATTTTAAATTTTTTTTCCTACTTTACCTTTATTAAGAGTCATCATTCTCTGCCTACTCGAGGTGTATATGTTCAAATGATGAAAGGAACTTTGTGCAGCCCACAATTAGATAAAGGCAAAATTGCCCATGGAAATGACCGAACCCTTAATTAGCTAATTGCAGGTGCAATTGGCCACTTGCACCATCAGATGAAGGGCAAGTGGTTAATTGAGCCCACAAGTGACCTACTCAATCAGAACTAACAAATGGCTCATCAGATGAAGCTTCAGCCAAAATGTGTCTGCAAACAATAGCATGTGTGAAAAATTCACAAATCAGAAGCAATAGTCAAGCTACCATTGAAAGAAGAAAATCTCACAAAACATGAGATAATTAGGAAAATAACCAAAATCAGGAAAATTCAATAATAAGCCATAATCCTGGGGGAAATAAGAGAGATGGATACTGTTGCAGAAATCAAAGGTCACAGATTTGAGTCATCTTTATTCGTTCTTATTTAAAACTTTCAGGAAAACTTGTCACCTTTGCCCATGGGAGATTCTTGTTCATAGATAGTATCCAAAGAGCTCAGTACAGAATAAGGACTTGGGAAATGTAAATTAATTAAGGAATGGATGACATTTATTATAGCAGACTAAGAGCATAGGTACATCCTCTTCATTAAATTGACAGTTCTGGCAAGATTCTGTTGTATTTTCCCAATAATAAACATTTTTAGTTTGACTATTTTGCTCTCATATGCAATTTAGGAAACATTTTCTAATTTGATGATGGGAGGAAATGTCAATGATTATCAGAACATTGATGAAAGTAATAATAATAGATTCTATTCATCAGGACAGGCTGTGCTAAAATATAAATCCCATAATCTCAGTGACCCAAAACAAAAATTATTTTTCTTATAAAATCCATTCAAGTAGGCCACCTCGGGTTATTTCTCCTTCTGTCCAATAAAGACTCATCAACTCTGTGATTCCTCTATCTCTTCAAAGGCTTTGTCCTTCACTACTCAAGAGGACAGGAAGACTAAAGAATAATAAAATGAAATAGGGTTTGTTATGGCTTAAATGTGAGGTGTCCCCCAAAAGCTAGTGTGTGAAACAATGCAAGAGAGTTGAGAGGTCAAGCAATTGGGTTATGAGAGCCTTAACCTAATCAGTGCATGAATCCTCTGATAGGTATTAACTGGGTGGTAACTGAAGGCAGGTAAGGTGTGGCCGGAGGAGGTGCGTCATTGGAGGTGTGCCTTTGGGGTTTATATTGGCTCATGGTGAGGTGAGTCTCTCTTTCGCTCTCTTTCTCCCTCTGCTTCCTGGTGTAATGTCCTGGACTGCTTTCTTCCACTATACTCCTCTGCCACAATGTTCTGCCTCACCTCTGGTCCTGAGGAATGAAGTCAACCATCTATGGACTAACACCTCTGAAACCATGAGCCCCTAAATAAACTTTCCTTCCTCTAATTGTTCTTGTCAGGCCTTTTGGATACAGTGGTGAAAAAGCTGACTGAAACAGGGCCTTTCACTGCCTCTGCCTGGATGTGTCATGTGTCATCTTTGTTCACATCTTATTGGTGAGATCTGGTTGTATGGACTTGCCTAGGTATAAGATTTAGGGAGTACAGGTTTCCATCTGCTTAGGGGAAATCTGAAATAGTTTGAGGAAATCCCATGTCATATCCTCTGTCACATACTCTAAAAGCAAGTAATAATACCAGATAATCTATTTGGACCTTGAAGAATACCCCTGGACAGAATGATAGGCTAAAGAAACAATCAAAATGAAATGTGCAAATAATTCAGAAATGATCAATAGGAGGGCCTTTCATTACAGAACATGTGGGCAGAGATCAAAGTGGTACTCAGAAGGAAATGCAAAGCCATAAAACTCTTTATAAGAGGAAAGGGTTACTGAAAAAAGTGAGCCAGACCTCACTTGAGAAAATTAAAAGAGACACAAAATAATTGCAAAGGAAATGTAATCTAGGAATTATTGAACACTTTTTAAATGTTGGAATAAAATATATTTGAAAAAGTAGATCATATTAATAATAACATAAAGTGCATTCTTTGTAAAAATTGATAATGTAGGCAGATTTTTGGCCAGTAGGATCACAAGAAAGAAGAAAAACTAGATTCCTAGGAATAGTCTTACAATGTGAGATGTAGGGAAATAGATGTTGAGGAGCTAAAAACTCAATCATTTCAATCAATAAATTCAGAAAATCTATAAAACAGAAGATTTAGGAAAAATAGCAATTATTAAACCTAAGGAAACTTCTCTTTCTTATTGAAATGTCTTTTCTTTTCATTACTTTTCATCCTTAAAATTAAATACTTGCTCCAGAGTATGACCTGAGCTCTGAATATCAGCACCAGGGTTCAAGTTCCAACTCTACCACTAATAACTGGGTCCCTTTGGCCAAACCTTAACTTCTCTTTGATTTAGGTTTTGAATCTGTAGCTATTCATAAGATTATCATGATAATCTAGCAAATATTAAACTATCCATGATCATTGCTGGTATAATGATCAGTGCCATTACTCTTTAAATGGGATTTCAAGCACATCCTTTTTAAGTGATTTGAAAGATGTTAAAGTAAATAATCCATATTTACATTGGTTATTCCCATGCACATTTTGGGAATAATACCATAGTAACTTAAGGAACATGAAATGCAGATCCACAGATCACAAAACCAGGTATCAACCCTTCCTGGTTTGAATGGACTAACTGGGTAGGTAATTGTAGGTAGGTGGTACATGACTGGAAGAAGTAGGTCCCTGGGAGTGTGGCCTTGGGGATTTTTATTTATTTGTTTGTTTATTTATTGATACCACGGATTGAACACAGGGGCACTTAACCACTGAACCAGATTCCTACCACTTTTAAAAAATATTTTATTTAGAGACAGGGTCTCACGGAGTTGCTTAGAGCCTCACTAAGTTGCTGAGGCTGGTTTTGAACTCACAATCCTCCTGCTTCAGCTTCCTGAGGCCCTGGGATGACAGGTGTGCACCACTGTGCCTGGCTGGGGATTTTATTTTGTTCCTGGCTCCTTGTGATCACTTATGCCCCGCCCCCCACCCCTTTCTCTACTTCCTGGCTGCCAAGAGCCAAGCACATTTCCTCTGCCACACCCTTCTGTCATGATATTCAGCCTCAACTCTGGACCAGAGCAATAGAGTTAGCCAAACAGAATGAACATCAGAAACATGAGCCCCCAAATAAATTTTCATCCTTTAAATTGTTCTTTTCACATATTTTGATCACAGTGATGAAAACTGACTACTGAAAACTGGGTTGGTGTTAAGAAAAATCCTGTTGGATTTTGGATTGGGGGGATACGGATCTTTTGTTGAGTTTTCAATAAAGACCAGAAATAAAGAAGTAGCTCTCTCCTATAATATAAATGAACAGGCAGCTGTAGTTAAATTATCAATAGCACACTGTTGATAAGGATAGGGAGCAGAAGGGACTATGGCAATGAAAGGGCAGAGGCCCCAACAGAATGGGGTGCTTGGCCTCTGAGTGGCAGCCAAATGCTAAGTCAGAGAATTAAACTCCCAGTGTCACCTGATCATCTCATTCTTTCAACATTTTGCTTAGACAGGTTTTCTAAGACAAGAAAGACATGCCAATGAGGGAGCCAATAAGAAAAAGATTAACATACATGTAAAATTAAAAATATGTGCATTGCAAAAGATACCAAAAGTCCTAAAATGCTGGCAACCGTCTTTGAGAAGTCTATGTATAAATCCAAAGACTAATATGGAAACATTGTTGTCTACTAGAACTTTCTGTAGAGAGGGAAATACTAATAATTTGGTTATTTCTCTTTGCATTCATTTGTATATTCAGGTACATAAAATCATGTAGGAATAATAATACCAGCAATGTTAATAATAACAACTGACTTGATGTCTTTTTATTGTTGTTTATTTATTTATTTTATTTTTACAGACTGCATTTTGTAATCATTGTACACAAATGAGGTACAACTTTTCATTTCTATGGTTGTGCACAATGCAGATTCACACCATTTGTGTAATCATATGTGTACATAATCATATGTGTACATGTGTCTCTCATTCCACCATTTTTCATACCCCCATTCCCTCCTTCCTCTCATTTCCCTCCATGTAATCTAAAGTTCCTCCATTCTTATTATGTGTCATGCACTGCTTGAATGCCTTCTCATATATGAACTTATTTACTCCTCATCACAACCCTATGAAGGGGGTGTTATTGTTATGCCCATTTTACAGATGAAAAGAAAGATATATATGTTGGCTAGTTACTTTTCCAAGGACAAGTGTCACAGATACCGTTCAATCTTAGTCTAGTTCCAGAACCCATACTCTTAAAATTTACACAAAATTTCCTCATAATATAGTTTGGTTTGGTTTGTTGTTTTTGTTTTGTTTTATGAAACATAAAAGGGATTTCATTGCACGTAGAGTTATACAAACGGAACTTTTTGCTGACAGTCTAGCTTGCATGTGTCCCGGCCAGCACATACATAGCTCCATTGTATTTTTGCTGGCTGCCTGATCTTTCATTTTGCAGATGAGACAGACACATCAAGGTTCCAGAGGGTATAACTTCAAAGGCACCATTGATGAAGACAATAAGGTGAATGCTGTGCAGGTGGGCAGTGGCCCATGTGGTCCTGCATTTAAGTAGCTTTCATTTTCTTTCAGTAATACAAATGTTACTACAATGAACTTTCTTGTCCCTCCCTGTGCCCGTATTTCTCTAAGTTGGGTACCCCAAATTGGAATTAGAGAGAAAATGATATGAATGATTTAAATGGTGATACTTACAGAGTGATTCCCAAAAGATCCATCATTGTTCTCCTACCAAAATTGTACGAGAAAACACATTTTCTGCACCCTCACTGAAGTGGATATTGCCAGTCTGTGTTTCTTGTCAACCTGAGAAATGAAAAAGGATATCTGAGCTGTGGTTGCTAGTGAGCCCCAGAACCCTTTCATGTGTTTGCTGGCCTTTCAAATTTCTTCTATGGATCATTTTATATTATCAGTTTATAAAAGTATATGTATTCCATATTTGCACTAATCTGGTCAATACTCTCTACATGTGGCTACTTAAATTTTAACTAATTAAGATTGAAGTTGAAGCTTAACTTTCTCAGTCACACCGCAGTTCGATGGTAGATGTCCTCTGTTAGAAAAGAGGCACCAGAATAGAAAGAGAGACCAGACACTATGAGAAACCAGAGAGACAAAAGGAAAAAGTGATAGGAATACAATAAAATTGCCACAAGCATAGAGTAGGACTCGACAGAAATGTGGAAATGATCGATCCCATGGTTTTCAAATTCTATTTTGTGGAGTCCTGGAATTCAATACAGATGCTCAAATATTTATATTTCAGTATATAATAAGTATATTTTAAAGGTATTTTGAGGGCTATTAGCAAAAATAGAAAGACCTAAACTTCAGTGTTTCATGGGGCGTCAAAAGTTCAAATTGTTTCACCATTTTAACTCGTTTTGGGAAAATATGAAAATAAAGTTTTTCTGACATACATATATTATATTTTATGTTATATATTCTACTATATATTTATATGCACACATCTATATACATATATTTGAATGTATTCAAATTATTAAATTGTATTCAGTGATAGCTTGTCACTGGTTAGGAAGATTATAGCTCTGCTTTGAATTTTTAAAAAAATTATGACTAAGTATGTCAACACTGATAAATTTGAACAAGCATGCACAGGACCCCAGCTCACAAGCACGAGGCCCAGGAAGGGCTCTGCCACATCTGTGTGGTGCACGCTCTCATCCTTGATTAGGAATGAACAGTGCAGGGGGCAGTGAACGCAAAACATGTGTTCAAAACAATATCCCATCAGACTGTTGATTTTAATCCTTGTAGGTTTCTGTTTTGACTTTTTATTGACAGTTTATTAATAATTAAACATTCTTGCAAATGTTGATTTATTCTCTCATTTTTGTATTTATAACTACTCTGGTTTTCTTCAAGAGATATTAAAATACCTTTAAACTAGAAAGAGGTTTCTGCTTAAAAGAGAAAGAGGGGAGGAGACAGAAACAGAAGGAGGGAGGGAGAGAGAGAGCAAATTAAAAAGGTAAATTAGAAATGGCACATTATCATCCTTTGATATATCAACTAGCATCAACCACTGAGAATCATAAAAGGAGTGAATTCAATTGCTGGCAACTTTTATGCACACTCGTTCAAAATTTTTAAAATCTACAATGATGGATCAAAAAACAATGAATCCATGTTTATGATTCTAAAATTATCCAAATCTGTGGTGTATTTTATGCAGCCAACTATTTCAAAATCATATGATGGTCCCTGAAAGGTTAATCATAGCTAAACAAAAGACAGGAAGAAATCAAATGAGTCTTTCCATTTGCCTTTTCTATATTAACTGAACAGTTTTGTTGTTAATAAACAGAGCAAATTTCTTTCTCTTCCTCCCTTCCTTCCTTCCTTCCTTCCTTCCTTCCTTCCTTCCTTCCTTCCTTCCTT